>PVJI01010840.1:0-58644 GCA_004026765.1 Micronycteris hirsuta | reverse complement strand
GTGAGGAAATAAAATCACATAAAGATCATGCTACTCCTAAGGTCACACAGCTAAGAAGCACTGGAACTATGACACCAATGTCCATGTTCCTAAACAATTCATCACAGTGCCTTCTTAGAAAAGTGCTTGATATATAATAGACAATTAATATATGTCTACTGGATGTGTGAACAGTCAGAGTGGCATTATTGTCAATTCTATGTGACTGGATTATAGAGAGAAGAGTTATTAAAACAAAGCATGAGCATTTTCTAGTTCATGTGCCCTTAAAATAATAGGAGATACACCCTTAATCAGCTAAATGTTTTTAATCGCTCATAGTCCTGTAATATATAATTGCCTGGATATCCATAATTCTAATGTTTTGAAAGAGTTAAGTCTCATTTAGGCTAGTATAAATCAGTAGTATCAAGAGTCTGGAATTCAACAATCATAATAGATTTGAGCCTACCTTTAGCATAATGGAGTTGAAGTTATGTGTTCACTTTTGTTAGGGCTTTTCCCCACTTCTAACACCAGGCATAAAATTATACTTGTCGAGTAAGCTATCCTCAAAAACCCAAACATTTTGAAACATAGGTGGTGAAACAACAGTCACAGAAGAGTGAGGAAATTGAGGTGTCCTTTCCTACTTATTATGAGCACTGCACTAGGTGGTCTGTGATATGGAATTTGAAAGTAAAAGAAAACCTACATAACAAAAAGAAATAGATAACTGAATGAAGAAAGAGAGAGAAGCCAGAGGAAAAATAATTTGAGCAAATATTGCTTGGCATGAAGACCTAGTAGTTCTCAAAACTGGACTTAACCGTGTAAAGAAAAACAATTCAACTAAAGCAGTATCATAGGATGAGAAAGAAAAGGCACATCACAGTTCTCTATGAGCTCAATGCATCATACTAGCATGCATTGCTTGTACACACACATAAATATACAATCATCCAAAGGTCATCAGATTTGAGTCTTATTTTATGAAGAAGCTTATTTTAATAATTAACTATGACATATTAATAGGCTGTTTCCTAGCAAAAGTAGCTAGAAAATCAATTGTAACATGCTCTAAATCTTTTGTTTTAAATAGAAAAAAAAGAAAACTGAACATAAAGCAATGAAACAATCCAGGATACAGGATTAAGTGTAACATAATGTAAATGCTTGATAACAATATAAGTCTTTTGCTTTTCAAAAATTTTTTGTGTTCATTTCCATGTTACCCTCTCAAAAACCCTATAAGGTCAAGTTGTCTTATTCCTCCCATTCTATTCATCCATCCATCCAACCATCCATCCTCCATCCTCCATCCATCCATCCAGCCAGCCTCCATCCATCCAGTGATTTATTTTTATTCATTCATTGAGGCATCTATGCATTAATTCACTGAATAAATGTCTAATAAACTTTATGCTGTAGGCATTGTGATAGTTACTGGGTATACTACAGTGAACAGAATTGACAAATTCCTGGTCATTTTGGCGCTCACAATATAAGAGACATATAAGCAAATAATATACACTTACAAATTGTGACAAGGGTTTCTGAAGGAAAACAATAAGTAATTAGAAGTAGAGAGAAGCCCCCCAGAAGTACTTGTGGACAGAGAAGACATCTCTAGAAAGGGAACATATAAGTTGAGATGTAAAGACAAAAAGAATCAGTCATTCAGTATGTGAAGAACGTTCCAAGTATATGACACAGTGATAGCAAAGGCACTCTTATAGGAAGTCCTTGGAGCTTAAAGTGAAAGAAAACCGTTACTGTTAGTGCCGACAATTGAGGGTAGGACTGTCATGTCATGAACTAAAGGAGACAGGCAAAAGCCACAGCATACAAGGACTGGAAGACATCGTTTCACAAAGTGTGAAATGCATTCTTCCTTTGTGCAATGAAAAGCCCTCAAAAGATTTTAAGTAAGGGAGGAAAGTAAAATGATTAGATCCACATTTTGTCAGATTACTTGGGCTGATATATGAATAGTGGCTTGTTGGCAGAGGCCAGACAAAATGAAGAAAAAGTTCATTTTTTTTCTTTTTTAAATTTATGGGGGTAATATTGGTTACTAGCTGTATATAAATTTCAGGTGTACAACTTTATCACGACACCTGTATCTCACCACCCAAAGTCTAGTGTCTAATCTTGTTGATATAGCCCAACTAAGAGATGATGGTAGTTTACACTTTGGTGGTATCAGGATGGAAATAAATAAATTCTACAAACAATTAAAAATAGATCATACAAGAATGATGATGGATTAAATATGAAAGGTAAGCAAAAGGGAAGAATTAAAGGAAATCCTGAGTTTCTAGTTTAAGCAACTAGGCAAATAGTGAGACAAGGAGAACTGAGGGAGGAACAGATCTTCCCAGTATTAATTTCTGTTGTGTTTGTCTTTTGAATATCATGTGTTTCAACTTCAAGAACTTCTACTGTCATCTTACATATACTAGGTCCTAGGTTGAGCTCTGAGAAAAGTAAGATTCAGCCACTTTTCACAAGGAGTCAGACTAATGTGGAAGAAAATCAAATGAACATTCAAACGTTCTTCCATGTTTTAAGTGCTACAATAATCCTGGAAGGGCTCAAGGAAAACCTGGAGGTTGGGAGAGGCTTCAAAGACAACACTTAGATTGGTCTAAAGAAAAGTCATCCTTTTCATTGAAACAGGTAAGGACGGTCATCTATATCTTTTATTACAGAAAACCGTATGTAAAACAAGAAATTATGTCCTTGCCCTAAGTTCCCAGGATAGAATGTCTTATATTTGACAGATGCTTAATAACTCCTTTAATATTCATAAGCCCTTAATCATCCCTTAAACCCCCCCATTATGGGCACAGTGTTCTACTAAGCATTGTGGAGCCAGGTTCCCTGTCCTTGAGTTGTTCTCTTCTTTGGCTGAGATTCAACACGTGTGTATAACAGAACCACAGAACCATGCCAACAGGAAACAAGTCAGTTGATGTGAAGTGACAGAGGCTGCCTCTGGATGACAGCTGGGAGAATTCAAACCACAGAGACTGCACTGTGGAGTAGGTCTAGTCAGAAAACTTTTGCTAGAGGGCTAAACATTCAATTGCTCTCTGAAAGCCAGTCTCATGTCTAGGCAGCCTCAGTTCTCTGGCCATCTCATCCTCCCATTCTCTGTATTGACCGTTCCAACATCTGACACCCTTCTCTTCCCACCTCTCCTCTCACTCTCGGCAAGTGGCTTCTCTCTCTTCCTATTTCACAGAGTAAACAGAAGCCATCAGACTGGATTTCACTTGATTCCCCACCATAAACCTGCAAACCTACTGATATCCGGACACATCTGCACATTGGAGACCAACTGCATATTGGAGACCAACTGTGGCACATGGTCTTTGGATCTCACCCATTTCCATCTTCTCAGGCATCATTTACATTGATTAGGCATTCTCTATTACATATTTAACCTCCTGCTCTAACAATAACCCCCAGCAGCATTTTGCAACGAACCATAAGATTTTACTATTCTAAAACATATATTGTAAACATCCTATCTCTTCGACCCCTCTTCCATCCCTACCACCTTAATGAAGCCACTCTGTCAATGACTTTGATGAATTATGTATTGGAACACCTCTCAGTCCCTAACTCAGTTGGTTTCTTAGACTCATAAGCTTTAAAATATTCTCATTTTCACCCACAAAAACAAAAACTCTTTCTTGACCTCAGTCTCTTATAAGCTACCAACCTCCCACCCATCTTCATAAGCAATCTAGACATCTCTCCTTATGTCTTAAAGATTCTTTGAACTTAACTTGTCCAGAATGGATTTCATGATCCTCCTACTACACCTAAAATGAACCTTTTCTAGAATCCCTAAGCTCAGTGAATGATACCTGCATGCACTTTTTCCTGCAAGCCAGGGAACCAGGAGTTGTTGCTGACACTCCGCTTCCTCCTACCACTCCCACGTACAGTTAATCCTCGTGTCCTGGCATGTGTACTCCTAACTGTGTCCTATCTGTTCAGGTTTCCCCATCTCTACCAGCACCCTATTTGTGCTACCACTATCTTTTGCCTGGACATCCGCTAAAGCTTCAAAACTAGTTTTTTGTTTGTTTGTTTGTTTTGTATAGGAGACTGTTCTGCACGGTGTGGGCCCAGCTCCCAGTGGAGAGCGACATGGGGCCCGTGCCCAAGGATAGGTTCTCCCATGGGGAACCAGACCTGCATTGTACCTCGGCTGTGAGACTTGCTTTTGCTAAAACTCCCTCACCCTGGATTGAGGCAACAAACGTTTACTGCAAGTTACTACTAAAGTAACTTCCTAAAGTCTGTGCTAAACCTCCCAAGTATGGAGTGTAAGCAGTTCAACCACTTTCCCCTGGATCTGTAACATCCTTCTCTTTGAAGTAATTAGCAACATTCTTTCCTTTGTTATCTGTAAAAGGTAATCACCTACAGTGAACCTGTGCATAGTAAACGAGAACAGTCCTCCATGTAATGTACCCAGAGAGACAATAAAAACCTGTCAAGGCAAGGGTCAGTGCACTCTCCTCTTGAGAGAGTGGCCATGCCTTTCCTTTTCCTCCACAGGACTCAGTAGTCTGTGTGAATTTGCCTCGTGTCTCGTGTCTCATGTCTCGTGTCTCGTGTCTCAACCACAATGCCACAGACATTGCAGGCCAGTGTTCACATCAGTTTTGTTTTGTTTTTAAGCATAATCTTTCCTTTCATTCTTCCACGTCATATGCACATAACAGCCACAGTGATGATTACAAAATTCAAATAGGACCATGTTACCCGATTTCCTCACTTCTCTCCAATCTACTTAAAATACTTCACTGAAATCCTAAACATTGTCTGTTTTGTGTCTCCCTCCCCAAACCCTTCCTCCACCAAACTTCCTCTACTGTATTCTCTGCACTCCAGCCATATTGGCCTCACAGCTCCTCAGGAAGGGCACTTTCCTTTCTGTCACAGAATTTTGTATGTGTAGTTTCCTCTGCCTGAATACATCCCCCCACTTCTCTGCTTTTGAACCTACTTTTCCAATTTAAGCTTAATTAGCATTCCCTTAAGGAAGCCAACCCATACCGCCCTCCCTATATCAATGACTCCTCAAATGACTCCCAGTTTGCCCAGTATTTATGAACATACCCTCTGTAGCTCTAATCAAAACTGCAACTTCATCTTCACTTGCATGAATTTTTAACTTATTGCTGCTTCCTCTTTGAGGTTAAGTACTATGTATGTTTTCTCACACTATGAGTCCATAGGGCCTAGTATAGTGCCTGGAATACAGCAGGCACCCTGCAGATATTTATGGAATGAATGAAGGGGGAAGGGAGGAAGGATAGATAGATACATGGATTTGGATGAGCAGAAAGAATGCTGGTGGACTATAGAAGCCTCAGGCTTTTTTATGTAACACATGGAAATGATAAACTAGCTAGCTACAGGTAAGAGAGCAGTTCTGATAAATAAAAATTTCTCTTTTCCATTGTTGTTTTCTTAAACAGATAGTGGTAAACAGGACATTTCTGCTCATTTACAAAAGGCCACATTTCTACTGCCAGTCTCGGTCACAGGCCTACCAGATGCTTGCACATGGGGGCTTGGTGGGTGGTTTGGGCTAACTCTGCCTACATAGTACATGGCCACAGTACGCAGAGAAAGCCCCCAAAGCAGGGATTTGTGGGCAGGTGAGGGGTAATTTGCTATCCACTCTATAACTGTGTGAGATGTCCTTACACTCTGTACAGTAATTTGCTCTTTTTAGAGGTGACCTTGTAATTAGTTTTATCATTTGTTTGACTTAGCATATTATTTTTCTAAAACACAAATGCAAGGATAGCCACTTATTTTAAAAAAGGAACTTTCAGAAAAAGTACTCTAAACAATGGAGGAAAAGCAAGTCAGTCCGTAGCCTTGAACAATACTATAAATCAAAAGAGGAGAAAACGAACAGTGTGCTGGGGTTCCATGTCCGTCAGCTCAACCAATCCGCATACACGGCTTGAAGAGGTGAAGAAACTTTCCCAAGTTAAGTAATCAGTGGAGGTAGAACTCCAACTGCGTTCCAGGTGACTCCAAAGTCCATGCTCTTTCCAGTCCATTACTTCAAACAGTGCGACCAGAAATACACCCTAAGTACCCTGATTCTCCAGCACAGGAGAAGACTGTCCTCCCCCACAGCCCAGGTTCCTTCCCAGATCGTGGGAGCTGTCCTCACGCACAGGAGCTGAAAAAGATGAGATTCTTTTGTTGGATTCTTACAGGTCTTCCTATAGATCTCAAGCTTTCAGAGAGGCGTGAGACTTCCATTCCATGTATACACTAGAAAACTGTGTTTGGACAAAGACTTTGGACATTAAGTTTTCGCTCAGAATGCAATTTCGCCTCCAAGTTATAAATAGAGTACAATTTTTTAATAAAAATGCTGACAAACCTAAAGAACAGCGGTGTATGACCAAATGCATTGCAGAAACAAAATGATTCTTCCAACAAAGTATTAACATCTTCAGAGAGAAGATATTTATAGGATGTGTTGTTTAATTAAGTTGTGGCTATTAAATTATGCAAAATTTTTACTTTACTGAAATGCTATCTAAAATAGCCATCAAGATTGATTAGCATTTCTCTCTAGTAGGTTAGAGTTAGCTGATCCAGACTTGCAAATAAAGTGCTTGTTCTGAGTTGGTTGAAAATATATGGGTCAGTAAATAAAATAGTCAAATATTTGTATCAACTTTTCTTCATCACTATAATGAAGGAATAGCTATTATAAAACTTGCTCCTTTTCCACCCATTCCAATCATGCTGAAGTTCAGGGTTTTGATGAGCTGAATTGTTGTCCTTTTTGTTGCTGAACCCCCAAAACACAGGCTGGATGGGGCTGTTTTTAGGAGGCAGTCATGGGACTGTGCTGCCTGCTTCCAACAAGACCGCCTTGGGGAGCTGGAACAATTACTGTCACATATCTGTGTCAAGTGCTGCTATACGTTTTCCCCAGGCAGAAGTCTGTCCAAACATTTTGTACGATTCCGTAGCGGTCTGGGGAAGCTGGAGGCTGCTTCATGGAGTTTGGCTTCAACACTTGCTCTGTATTGGGCATAGGAAGTTGGCTGTGGCTACAGACCTGGCCTTGTGGAATAGCTTCCCTTGTTTGGACTACCTGAGCCGAAATCTAACAAGACAAGCCTGAGCAAGGTCTAAACACAATCAAGAGAGCGGGACAGACAGTCAGAACAGTAAGCAAGTACAAAAAAATGTTTGGCAAGAATACTTCCATATCTTTTTTTATGTATATAATTCAGTCATTTAAACAACATTTCTTTGTTGTTTTTTCCTGGAATTTCTAGGTCCATTATAAATAATTTGTAATGTACAAAAAAACACAAAGAAAAAATATTTTTAAAGGCCTGTAATCGTTACCACTTAATTATTACCTGTTTATATGCTACATGCCCTTCCATTTAAATAACAAACATGTTATTTAATACACTCACCCCTGAATATTGTTATAGGACAAGGTCCTATAGTATACATGTGCAGGATGAGGTTTTCAAGGCAGGATTATTCACTAGGAAGAGCTGTCGCTCATGACTCATATCTGTAGCTGGTCTATGAACAGCTGCCAACACCCAAATCAAGAGCATTTGACGGTGTCTGTGGCTGTTCTACAGTGATCTGAACACATCAAAGAGAATAATATGATAGCTAGGGAAAGGTACCCAGGAGTGTTCATAAGACATGCATTAACTCTGTTTCTTGAAAAGGAAGGGAGATTCCAGCATAATTGCACTGGACATGGTACTCCATAACCAAACCAATCATATATGTTTCAGAGGCTCTTTAACCACACAGTGCTGGAAACCTTCCTCCTAAAATACTTTTCAGGGGCTCAGGTAGCCCAAAAATATAGCAAAGGCTCTGAGTTCAGAAGTGACTTTCAAAGATATAGAAATTATAATAGAAATTACATTTTAAAAAAGATCAAATCTTTATGCTTTTTAAAAGAATAACTTGCCCTGGCCAGTGTGGCTTAGCTGGTTGGGCATTTTCCCACAGACTGGAAGGTCATGGGTTCAATTCCCAGTCAAGGCATGTGCCTGAGTTACAAACTGGTTCCCAGCTGGGGCACAAACAAAAGGCAACCGATCAATGTTTCTTTCTCACATTGATGATCCTCTCACTCCCTTTCTCCCTCCCTTCTTCTCTCTTTAAAAGCAATAAGGATGTCCTCGGGTGAGGATTTAAAAAAATATATTAACTTACTTAAACGTTCAAATTTCATACCTTTTCATTACATCTTACACTTTTCAGAGGTAAGTGGATTGCAGGCCAAGCTGTCTGAGAGTTCATCACTAGAATGCTTTTGTGGAAAAAGTATAGACCTTAAACTGTAACCATCTCCAGTTCTCTAGTGTTGAAAATAATAATTACTACTAATAACAAAATTAACGTATATAGAATCCATACTATGTGCCAGGCACTGATTGAGGCACATAGCATATATTTTCTTTTCTTTTTTTTTTTAAGATTTTATTTTTTATTTATTTTTAGAGAGAGGGGAAGGGAGGGAGACAGAGAGGGAGAGAAACAGCAATGTATGGTTGCCTTTCACATGGCCCCCACTGGGGACCCAGCCTGCAACCTAGGCATGTGCCCTGACTGGGAATCGAACTGGGACCCTCTGGTTCCCAGCCCCCGCTCAATCCACTGAGCTACACCAGCCAGGGAGGCATATATTTTCTTTAATGCTAAAAATAATCTCACAAGGTAGGTATCTATTATTATTATTATTTCACAAATGAGAAAAGTGAGACTTGCTTACTCAGGTTCACATGGCTAGTGAGAGAAAGGAGATCCCACCAAACTCCAACTCCAGAAATAATGCCCCTACTACTTTACAACACTCCCTCCTTACGCCACGGAAATGCCCATGTAATACCAACACGTGTGACTGTCTCACAACTGTTAAACATCAGTGGCAGCACAAAACCCAAGGCAACTCTCCTTTTACAAATCACCAGAACTTCCGGTTTTGCACTCAGTCTCTTGCATTCCTTCGCCACCTCTGTGTCCACCACAAACTCAAACTACTGCCTCAGTTACTCACATTGGAGAAGAGAGAAATTCACCACCCTGAAAGTCTGTGCAAGTTGAAACATGCCAGCTGTCTGCTCATCAGTCAGAACCATCAAAGAAAAAGTGTTCACAAACATGAATCTACTAGAGTATTAAAGTTTATCCTCTAGGGTATGTTTTGTATTCTGAACATTTTAAAATTTGCTATATTTTTAGTAGCCACGGTTAGAAGTCACAAGGGTGATTCTTCTCCAAAATAATCTCTGAACATAATTTTAGTTTTTTATGTGTTAACTTATGGCCAACATTTATGAACATCATTTAAAATATCAAGTTGTTACGCACCGATGCCCCACCACTGAATTGCCTCATAGAGTTTAAGGGCTTGTGCTCACTTTTAATCCTTCTTTCTCCACTGTTGGTTGCCACGTCCCATGGTTGCTAATATACCAGGCTTCTGTAATATCTTCTATTGAATTTCAATACTCTTACTCTAATTATCTGGATCTTCCAATGGATTAGGTAATAAGTAGCCATAATTATTAGAAATTTATTTAAATAGGCTCAGAAATAAGATATCATAGATCTCTCACGTTCGAATACATGTGTCTGAGAAATATTAAGAAGACCACAGTGAGGCAATAAAATGGGTACTCTGAAATCAGTTGTGACCAGGAAATACCAATTTAGCTCATGTCAATCTCATTTTTGTTTTTATTTCTAAACGATTCTTATTTTATACTACACAGTAAGGTTGCTGAATGCTAAAGAAGTAAAATGTTGTTTAGTGACTGTATCTGAAGCTCCTTCAAATCGGTGTCAGAACAAATGCTCAGTTCTTCCAGGGATTTTTTGGACACCGAGACAAAGCCCTTGCATTGGAAAGTCCATCACAGTAGAGCATTCTGTATTCTCAATAACTTATAAATTATTAAATCAACATACTCTGCATTAGTATCCTTCTACAAACCTGTGAAAAGTAATGCTGCAGCTTTTAGCTCTGTCATGGAACAGCCCCTGAGAGAACAGTTCATACACAACTCCTCCAGCAAATGACGAAACCAGACGAAGGAAGACAGAGCCTAACAACCCCCTTGAAGAAAACTCGTTATTAAAATCCCTGTAACTCTCAATGGAAGGACACAACTAGACTTCTAATTAGTTAAGTTCCTGACTCTCTTTACATGGCGGTTATCTACATGGCCTTCTTTTTCAAATAAATCAGGAAACATTGGAGATCCTGATAGTACTGTGAAAGAAGACCTTCGAATGTGCTTCTGTGCTACCCAGATGTTGCCCAACACTGCAATGCATAGAGTACAGACGGTACCTTCCATGACACAGGGCACAGCTACTGAAAAACCAGTCTCTTCTAAATTCATTGTTTTCCGCGGCAAACTCAAGAGCAAGAGTTTGCTCATGAGAGATGGTAAACAATTTCAGAACCAGGATCAGATTTGTTACCCAAAGGATTCATCTGGCTGCTCTACATTGCTGGTTATCTGATGCCCCCCTGCCCCCCCGCCAAAAGGCACTTCTCTGAGATTCAATTTTCTCATCCGTCAAATAAGGGAAGAGCTATCCTTTGGCAAATTCAGGGGCAGATTATGAGTAGGCAGATTGTGCTTTCAGGAATCCTAGAAAAGTCCTGCTTAGTGTTCTCAATAGAAGGCCAAGGCATGCTTTCAGCATTTTAAAATCTCAGGTGTTAAAAACAAATATCAAAACAAACAAATAAAAATCCCCCATTCACAATAAGACCACTTGACGAACTAAGAATAGAAGGAAACCACCTAAACCCGATAAAAGTCATCTATAAAAATTCTCCTAGCTAGCATCACAATTAATGATGAAGCATAAACACTTTCCCCTAAAATCATAACAGAACAAGAATTTCTACTCTTGCTAATTCAATACAATACTGTACTGAATATTCCAGACAAAGCAATTGGGCAAGAAAATGAAATAAAAGGCACCCAGATTAGAAAGGAAGAAAAACAACTCTCATTGTGCAGATGGCATAATCTGGTATATAGAAAATCCTAAGGAATTTACTGAAAAGCTATTAGAACTAATAACTTCTGCAAGGTTGCAAGGTAAAAGGTCAACAACAACAACAACCGAACAACCAATCTTATAATAGCATTAAAAAGTTTACCATAAAATGCTTGGAAATAAATTTAACAGAAGAAATACAAAACTTGTACTCTAAAAACTAAAATATTGTTGGAAAAAATAAAGAAGATCTAAATAAATGGAAAGATACCCATGGATCAGAAGGTTTAAAATTTTGAAAATGGCAATATTCCTAAAACTGATATACAGATTCGTTGTAATCTCTATCAAAATCTCAGCTGGCCTTTTTGTAGAAATTGATAAGCTAATTCTAAAATTCATTTAAAAGTGCAAGGGACCAGAATAGCCAAAATGATCTTCCAAAGGAACATAGTTAAGTATGCATATTTCTTGATTTCAAACTTATTACAAAGCTACAGTAATCAAGACAGTGTGGTCCTGGCATAAGATAGCCATACAGATCAATGGAAGTAGAACTGGAAGTCCATAAATAAACTCTAACATTCTTAGATATGATACCAAAAGCATGAGTGGCAAAAAAAAAAAGAAAAGATAAATGACCTTCAACAAAATTTAAATTTTTTGTGTTTCAAATAACACTATCATAAAATAAAAAGACAATCCACTGAGTGGCACAAAAGATTTGAAAATTATTTATCTAATAAGGGATTAGTATCAAGAACATATACAGAACTATACAATTCAAAAATTAAAGAACCCTCCAAATTAAAAATAGGTTAAGAATGTAAACAGACATTTATTATAGAAGATAAATAGGCAATAAGTACATGAAAATATGCTCATCACTAATAATTATGGAATTGCAATAAAAACCTCAAAGAGATACATCTTTTCATACCCACTAGGATGACTATAATAAAAAGATCAATAATAACAAATGTTGGTGATGTGAAGATGATAATGAAGGATGGGGATGTGGAGAAATTGAAACCCTCATACCTTGCTGGTGGGAATGCAAAACAGCACAACTACATTACAAAACAGTCTGGCAATTCCTCAAAAGTTAAACATAGTTACCATAGAACCCAGCAAGGCCACTCCTAGGTGTACATCCAAGAGAATCAATAACTTGCATGCAAATATTCATAGTAGCATATTCAAAAATTTTGAAAAAGGGAAAACAACCCAAGTGTCTACCAACTGATGAATAAACAAAATATTGTATATCCATACAATGAAGTAGTAGTTGGCAAGGTAAAGTAATGATGAATAAATGCATACTACAATAACATGGATGAACCTGGAAAAAACTATGCTAAGTAAAAGAAGTCAGTCACAGAAGTTCGTATATTGTGTAATTCCATTTATAGGAAACGTAAATTTGCTTATTTTAGTGATAAGTGATTGAGAGGGGCTGAAGGAAGAGGGAATGGGGAGTTACTACTACTCAGCATGTGGTTTTTTTAAGGTCATGAAAGTGCCCTAAAAGTGACAGTAGTGATAGTGGCCCAATTCTTCAAATATACTAAAAATCATTGACATGTGCACTTCAGATGGGTGAGTTATACACGGTGAGAATTATATCTCGGTAAACTGTGAGCAAAAATAAAAAGAACACTGGTAGAAAACAACAACAACAAAATATCCCAAATACACATAGCAAGAATGTCAGGAGGATGTACACTAATTCTGGGTTCCATCAAATCTTTGGCTGCATGGCATAGAAGAGAAGGTGGGAAGAGGGAGGTGAGTACCGAGGCCCCAAAATCTGTGAATTTGGGTGAAGAGGGAATTCTAGGGAAAAGTGAAATGGTCCATAAAGAGGATGCTGAGAACACTGGACATAAACTTTGCTGACTTCAGCGTTACTGTGGGTCTTTTGCTCCCACATGGTTAACTACCGTTGCTCCATTGAACTTCAGATCTTGACAGCAACCTCAGAATGGGCAACCTGCACCTCTGTGCCCAGGGCATGTGAGGGGCATGTTTACATGTTTCTGGTCTATCCTCGGCGTTGGTTTGTGTGTGCTAAGAATGCTACTTCATCTCTTCCGTGAACTAATTAGCCCCTTTACCCAACAAACACTGTAGATTCCCTTTCTGGGCATGTTTCAAAGATCAGTGTAGCAAAATTATTTGACATGAGTAGTGCAGTTGCCAGGTCCTCCTTCAAATCCAAAGCACCTTAAGTGCCAGAAGAGAGTGAAAAAAAAAAAGGAATGTACCCTGTATCAATCTACTCTTCCTCATTCTTTCCTTGATGTTAAAGCCTCTAACAAAATTGGAATCAGAGCCACTCCACAGAGATCACATTTCTTAAAGTGTTTTGTGATTTTTCTGAGATAATTTCCCCTACGGATTCTTTTCTAACCCCATGGCTATCCCCATAAGGCCAGATGCCTGTAATCCCAGGGCAGACCAATTTAAGGTCTGCAATTTTCCATAACTGTCCTAAAACTGTGATTATCTGATAATGCCCTGACTTTTTGGACTGTTGATGGTATGAAAACCTTGTGCTAAAAAATAAACATTGTATCTAGTCTTTGGAAAGACAATATTCCTCAAAACCACCCTGGCTGTAATTTCCCAGCAGCAGAGTTAGCCCAGGGGATGTTGTGTTCACAGGAACTCCGGAAACCTCCAAAGAGCAGACTCAACATTATTTATTTTATGACTGGTTTAGATGATTTAAGTGCCATGTCTGGGTACTTATGTGTGCTGTATAGAAAATGAGGTCACACAATAACATGTAGGGGAAAAAGTGGAGGAGGAGCTACCAAAAAAGAGGAAAAGACATCCTTCAGGACTTTCACAGAACAGCTTATGCACGTTGTATTAACTGGTCTCCATTAGGGTGAATGATCCCAGCTGTGGGTAATGGGAGGTGGTCTAGGAGAACATGCTGAAACAATTAGCACTTTAAAAGAACATCTCTGCTTTCTTTGAGGAGCATCTCTTTTTATCGATTTTCCATAAAAAAGAAAAATTACTTTCATAATCTAGAAAGACATAGTAGGGAAACGTTAAGATGTTTTTTTAAATTAGAAGGTGCATCCAGGGCCATTCCTCGAAAATGGCTTGATGTTACTCAGGATACAAACATCTCTTGTTAATATGGCATTCCTATATCATCAGTTCCTTCCTGCCTGTCAGAGAGAAAACTTTCTTTTCAAGAGCTTCAATATTTCTTCTTTCAAAGTCTTAAAGAGTTGTTGTATATGAACTCCTGGAACCTTTTCCTATCCCAGCCTGAATCTCTTTCTGAGAGTGCCTTTCTAAATAAATTGCCCCAAACTAACAAGTTATCGCCTATTTTTGTGTGTGTTCTCTCTCACCAATGCATCATGCCCCATCCACTTTCTTCAGGAGTGACTCATCTTTTTTCTGTCTTCCCTCTTACCACTTAACCAAGAAATTTCTATGTCCAGAAACGGTATTAACATGAGCTAGGAATTATCTCATGTAAATCTCAAAATATCTGGTTGCATGCATAAGCTCAGAGAGATTAAGTAAACTGTGCAAGTTCATATAGTTAGTAACTGGCAGAGTTCATACAGCAAGGCAAATCTTATTCAATTCTAAAGCTTATATACTTAACTATTACCAAATATTGCATCTTCTGTCTTCAAAATCCATCTGGAGACAATGTTACATTCTTCAAATTTATAACTTTTTGTATAGACCATTATTAAAGCATATATTACTCAGGATAACAATTATTTACATGTATTATTTCCTGTATACCTGGGGCAATCCAAGGTCAGTTACAACATATATTATGTGCTCAGTAAATGTTTCTTGAATGAGTATATGAGAGTTGATGTATTCAGAGTGCAATGTTCTATTTTGCCAATGCTTACATGATTTTTAAAAAATATTTCACACATATATTTATGGGTGAGTATTATTTAATAGAGACATACAGATATAATAATATCCACAATTAACTTCATAAGGGCAGGGATTTTATTTTCAACATAACTATTAGAAACACCTCTCATAGCATTATTTTTTTTAATTTCCAGCAAATTAGGGATGCACAAACATGCAGGAAAACAAAGCAACAATTCAAGAAAAATCATATGTATTTATAGATCATATTTCTATTCAATAAAATCATACATTACAACCATTTCTTAGTACTGCCCAGTAACTAAGGATTATGTTTGGGGAGTTTCTCAAAGGGATCAACTCCATGTGTAGGCCATAGCCATCCTGTATGTTGTAGAGACATGCCCTGAAATGTAGCAGCCACACAAGCCTCCTGCAGCTAGTCAAGTCCAAGGTTCATTATTTCCACGTGTCAGGAACTCTTAGCCTAGTTCACTCCAGATTCAGAGACCTACCTGCCTTCCCTGAGTCCCAGAATCTGTGAGTCTCTTCTCATTTATTTACAAGTGGCAGGGGTTCAGAATACCACTGTGTCCATATTCATGATCATCCAAACTAATAAGGCACACAATCCTATTTAATTTAAAGTATATAGGTGAGGAGGGGAACATTCTAGTGCTTAAAGTAACCAATATGTAGAGATCAATAAGTAATATAACTATCATTATTCTCATTAGGGAAGATATTTTATTTATACCTATTCAGGAAGCGTCATTATGCTCGAGTTTCGGTATAATTACTGAAGGTAAAATTTCTATTCAACATTAACCCCAAACTGTACATTATAATTCTGGATAAGAGGAAATTTCTTTAAAAATACCTCTTGGTTTCATTATAGAGGTATAGTGTCACACGCACACACACAAAAAAAGCCTCCAGGAGGAGACTGAGCAAATAGTAATAGAAGCCATTTTCAAGGCAATATTTAACTGGTGACAGGCATTTGCAAAGCAATTTGGAGAGACTTCTTAGGAAAACCAGCGATAAAAGCTCTGCACTTAAAATGAACCTGGGGCAAATGCACACACAAAGACCAAGGCTCTTTTGAAAAAGTAATAAAGCCCAATTATAAGGATACAATCATTCCAGAACATAACACCAAAGAACAAGAATAGGGCACTGGGGAAAGGAATGTAGGAAAGAATCAATTGAACTTGAATGCATAAGGATAACAAAGACTACCCATTTATTATGAATGTTAGTACGTATTCATTTATTTATAACATGCTTCAGTCTACGGAGAATTTGAGACAGACAAGATATTTTCTTAAACACACGAGGCTAAGATATTCTCTATTTCCTGAGACATAAAAAATGGAAATTAATACCAGGACCACTTTATATATCATATGTACACTTTTGTTATGTAGATATGCTTGACTAACTATATAGTTACCTATATACAGATTTTTCATTCTATTATGTGGATTAAGTCACTATCAAATTATTATTTTGTCATTTTTATGTACCCAAGCATTGTACATAATCAGATATTTAAAATAAATATACTATTATAAATTATCAGAATCCCAGTATTCTCAGTGATTCCTTCTGTCTAAGACAACTACCCACTATACAAGCTGTAATAGGAGCTCCATAAATGGTGCTGACTAAGGATAATAATTAAGATGTTTATCTTTTCTCTTTGGTTGCAAATAAATCCAAGAATATTAACTCCCTTGAACAAACGAAATAAAAACAAAATCTAGATAACTTGAGGGAATGAAAGTAACATATTGATTATCAGCAGGTTATTATGACCTTTTTACAAAGCCAAAGAGAGACCTGAGTAAGCACAACCTCAGAAGGGTGGAAATAGAGCAGCTCTAGGGATCTGAACAACTGAGGTTCACAGCATTTTTCCAAACTTTAGTCACTCACGTGATTCAGTACTGATGACTTCCAGTTTGGTGTTTCTCTAGCAAAATTTCACATCCCAGGGAGAAAGAGTCCACCTGGGCCAGCTGAGATCAGTTACCTGCCCCCAGGTTAGTCAGTTAAGGCCAGAGGCAGACTTGTAACAGGGCCACTGGAAGCCTTCTGCTGTGGATCAGAGTGACTCACAGAGAAAGCAGAATCATTACGGGGCGTACAACTCCTTCAGAACGCATCTGCCCCACTTGGAGATGGAATTACTAGCAAGGAAATGGCAAAGAAAAACTATGAAATCAGCAGCTCCCAGTTCCATGGCAGCAGCAAGAAGAAACACGTAGTTTCTGATGCTCTCACCAGACCGCACAACTGAGAACCAGACTCTACTATTGGCATTTCTGACTAGTGATCTTCAAGAAGGGTCTTACATATACTCATCTATTTATTTAGTCCTTAATGTTCTACGAAGGAAGACCGAACCTGGAATTCCCAGATCCTAAAGTGTCCACTCCAAAGTAATAGTGAAAAATTATTTTAATAATTCAAGACAAAATTCTAACAATAGATTTGCTTGCAATAAGACTGAACAAAGTAAATAAATGCCAAATTTCTTTTATTTGGAGCCAAAATATCAACTGCAGCTACTAACCAGAAATTCTTATTGGTGTCACACATGGATGTGTTTTATTAAATGGTAACACTATCTTATTTGTCTTCGTAGGCTCAGCAATTGGCATAGTACCTTACACAACTCAACTGAATTATGAAATTCATTGATTAATAGTTTGAAAACAAAATTCCTCAAAACACATATTCAATGGTACACTGTGAAGAAAAAAGTACAAAAAGACCCTTGAAGGAGAGAAATGGAAACCATCCACCTAAAAATGTAAAATAGTATATGAGTAATTATTCCACCTCACCAAGAAAGGTGATCATTTACTGAAATTTAGTAGACAGGAAATAGACAGATTGAAGACTCAGTCATTGAACCATCACTGACAGCTCCTATCATGTACTGGGGATTTACCTAGAGGTGGGTATACGAGGACTTTGAAGAGCACATGGTCTCCTGGGACAAACAGACAGATAAATCAGAAATTGTGACATAGTACCAGAGATAAAGTAAACAGAGTGATTGATGAAAAATAGAATGATTAGCACTCATCCTTTCTCTGGCATCAGCAGACACTCTAAGCAGGCGCTGCCCTCTGACCATCTGCTCACAAAAATGTGCCATTTTTGTTGTGCGAGTCTCCAGCAAGTCTGGGCTGCCTCGACACTGCAGGAATGCCTCCAAATTTGGCCTCATCATCTCTCCTTCATCAGAGGTAATCCCACCTTTGCTTCTTTCCCAAGATAAACAAAGACATTCCTTTCACACAATCTGAGTGAAAGGTAGGCTTCCCCAGGCCCGCTGCCCTCCGACGCAGTCAGAAGTCGCACTACGCCAGTCCATCTGCACCTTTCATCAGCTAGTACCTCAAAAATGGATGAGGATACTTAAGAAGTTGCACACCACATTGCCTGCAAGGTGAGTCCAATGAGGAGAATGCCCAAAAAGTAATATCCAACTCTTCGTTCCCATCACACAAAAATTATTTTATGACAGGCAAACTCTCGGTTACAGTGCACACAGTTCCCAGAGGAACCATTGTCATTTCTATCAGCCACTGTATGTATAAGAGAATATCATACAAATCAGCCACTTTCTTCACTTAGGAGCACAGAGTAGTAGAATGAGTTCATGAAAGCAGAGTTAGGGGGTCTGGGATCTATTCCCAGCTTTACAATTGATTCACTATTCTTACTTCCTTTACATTTAAATCTTCCATTTGTAACACAGAAATAATGACCTAAAACTTATTTGTTTCTAAGGCACTTGAAAATTCTTTGATAGAACATTTTACACAAATGCAGAGACCATTATTATACCAGAAAGACTTGAAAACTGTAAATCTGCATACTCATCACTATTAAATAGTCAACACGATGACAAAAGAGAAAGCATCCTTATTCTGAGGCACCTAAAATCAAGTATTACTGAATACGCAGCTATTTAGAAAAATAGATGTGAAAATATAGTCATATAAATGACTATTCAAATCTAAATCATCAATAACCCACTTAGATAAATCCTTTGCAAATTATCCCAACTCCCCCCACAAAATGCATAGACTAATCAATGGTATTTCTTTCTTATAATGCAGAAATTTCTAAAAAGACATTCTTTCTCCTTTCAAAGGGTCTGCTCTACTCTAGAATTTCAGAGAGTATTTCAGCCCATTTCACTAAGCCTGTTTCAAAATGTAGAAATAATTCCCCTTCAATCTGGCTGATCTTGGAATAATCAAATAACCAAACTTACAGAACAGTGGTGAACAGGCATCCAAGCAGGGGCTTCCACTGAACAGTTCTGAGCTGGGCATTTGCCTTGGTTTTGCTGCAAATAAGGAAAAAGATGTTAGGTTCTATATATTATATGCTACAATATATACTAACTGGCATGTACATTGCCAATGTGTTTATTATTATATTTACAAGCATAGGAAAATACTTTGAGAATTTTTTTTTTTGGTGCAGTGCTGCAGAAAACTAGGTGTGTGATTTCTACACTTATTAAGACACAAGAAGTTATTCTTTGTCTTCTGTATTACTCCAAAGACTAGGGTTCTAACATCTGACTTCCTCAGCCTCTGGCCTTTCAGGTCTCTCCATAGGAACCATTTGAGAACCCTCCAAACCAAAGGCAGAACAGGCTCCTAGACAACTTTGATACATACTGTACCCCTACTAGTACTTCTATTAGTTCCTAAGTCAAGGTACAGAAAGATTTGTTTACTAGTCTGTGAGCTAGTGGTGATGATTTTCTGCAGGGCATTTCACAGAACCCCAGAAGGTTGTACAAGATAGATCTTAGAGGCCTTTCCTGTTACACCAAGATCTGACGTGCACAGAAAAGAAATAAGGAGCATAGAGGCTTGACGTTCTAAGCTATTTGTCAGGCACTTCTTTTTACATAAGAATTTTATCTCTAGCTAACCTATTCTTCTGTTGTAACTCCTACAAATTCATTTCTAATTGGCCCTTTAGAAAGAATAAAATATTGTATTTTTTGCACTACAAGATGCACTGGACCATAAGACACAACTAGATTTTAGAGGAGGAAAATGAGAAAAAAAATTTTGACGCAAAAAATGTGGTAAAATATTTAACATAAATAACATAATATTCCACCAATGTAAATGTAAACAGTCAGGTAAGTTACATTTGGACTATAAGACGCACCCCATTTCCCTCCAAATTGGGGGGGTCTGATAGTCTGAAAAATATGGCACTTCCTTTTAACCAGCAGTACTGTTCCCTCCCTGTAATAGCAAGAACTTATTAATGTTAAAAGGGGAGAAGTAATAAAACCTCTTTCTTACCTTATTTTGTTACACACTCAATTATAGACATACTAATAACAGTGCTACTACTAATCATAAAAGCCACAGCTGCGATTTATTGAGGTACCAAATATGCTAGAGACTGTTCTGGACCCATTATGTTATCACTCATTGCTGCAACAAACATGGTTACCAGTGTTGTTATGCCCATTCTACAGGAGAGAGAACTGAGGCTCAGAGAGGGTAAACAACTTGCCTAAAAACTACTCTACAAGAAAGGAACGTAGCTGGGTCTGTAGCAAGAACTGCTGACCCTGCTGCTCATGTGTGCTACTTCTGTGAGAAGCTGCCTCTGGTATTTTTCCTTTCCTATCTGTTTAATGGGGCTTAAGACATGTCATCAGCTAATACGATTCCATAATATCATAAGCCTAACATTTCTACCTTAAGTGGAATAAAATATTGAATTCAGTACTTGTGCTAAGAATTCTTTTTTGTGATTTGTAAGCTTTTTCCCATTATCTTTATTTAGGCACTCTATCATTAAGGCACCACTAAACTCTGAAGTGTTCTTTGAGTGATTATTGACAAAGTTACCGTAAGAATATACTTAGATCATCAATCTCTAAGCTCTGTTTTCTTTCTCTTTTTTTCATTGTTGTTCAAGTACAGTTGTCTACATTTTCCCCCACCACTCCCCTCCACCCCACCCTGGAACCTCCCCTGTTTGGCTTTGTCCAATGTGTCCTTTATACATGTTCCTTGATGGTCCTTCCCCCATTATCTCCTATTATCCCTCTCTCCCCTCCCCTTTGGTTACTGTCAGTTTGTTCTTTATTTCAATGTCTCTGGCTGTATTTTGGTTGCTTGTTTGCTTTGTTGATTAGGTTCCTCTTATAGGTGAGATCATATGGTATTTCTCTTTCACCGCCTGTTTCCTTGTTTAAGTCAATGACATGCAGTTCCGACGGGGTACACAAGGTTCACGGGGCTGGTGTCAGATGACCACAGTTTCAAGAGAAGTTCAACCCTGTGCTTGCTGCCATAAAATACTCTGGGTCTTGGTAATCACATCTGTAAAATAGTGTACGCTGCCTAATTCACAGAAATGTTAACTGGTAATAGATATAGATTCACCTCAGTTCACTATCACAATTTGCAAGGATGATCCCAATGGGAATACACAAAAGTAACAGGACAATTTTATTTTCCTGTTCTGACACTTAAGCCCTATAAATATAATTTATCTGCATGTGAATGTTAAATTACTATCAAAATTCTATTTGTTATTGTTTCTAATTATGAGAATTCATACCAAACAATGTTATCAGTAAAGACTGTCTCTTTTGTAAAAACATGATTTTTATTTTTGGTAGTAGGAATAATAAGCTTGTTTTATATCTACATAGTGGATATCTTTATGGAGAACATGTAAAGAGACAAAATTCAATAAATAAGTGAACTGTGCTTCAGTGGAGAATATAAGTGTTCACAAAATGTCCCAGGGCCATAAATAAGGAGTGTTTAGACTTCTATGAGCACACAGCAGGGAGTAAAGGGAGATGAAAATCTGTGCGAGCCTCTCTCTTGCTCACTGTGAACCTGAGCTTGGACATGAAGGCCCTCCAGGAGTGTGTTGAGCAAACATATTAACAATAGGATTACATGGGGCAGCAGACACATAACAGGCCTTCTGAAGGACGCCATGCGGACGTGACATGTTTTAATCCGTAGTGTGTGACTAGAAAAAAAATAAGAGTGAAATAGAAAATAGGGTCTTAGATTTCAGTAGAGTGTTCCCATTAATCTATTTGTGAAATTTTGGGTCAGTTAATTTAACCCTTTAAACCTCACTTTTCTCATGTGGAAAATGAAATGGTTTTATTAGACCCATGACTCATTGTGGGGAGAGGGGGTATCAAATACACCCACAGACCTTTTCCGAACTTCATACTCCTCCCAAGAATTTCATGTGTTTCCTCCTCCAAAGAGGTGCACCCTCAGTTGAGGACACTCAAATCTACCTTTCAGCTAATTCTTAAGCCAAAAATCAAGAGAATTTCCTTAAGCACCAACCCAGCTATCCACCAAGAATTTAAGTTAGAAGTTGGTAACAAATTCCCCTAAAGACAGAGCTTTCCCTTCCTCGTCTCTCATCCATTTACCCTTCATATTTTTTACCTGTAGATTGTTGATCCATAACCTGATTAGGATCCAGGGATCTGTAATGCTAACTCTGAAAAACATGTTCCCAAAACTATCATTGGGGTTTGGCCCATTAAAAAATTATTATTCTGTGTAATCATGTTGATTTCTCCAAAGTCTCTCATTTTCCTTGGTTGTAATTTTATGATTTTAACATCTTGATATATTTCGTTCCAGAATATCCTAAGCAAATGAGCCAAATATGCTGGACAATTACACCACAGATTAATTATATACAGACACATATGTAACTCTGAAGATTTTGAAGAGTGACAAACACTTGACAAAGAAAAGTCTAAATCAGGGGTATCAAACTCATTTTCACCGGGGGCCACATCAACCCCGCGGTTGCCTTCAAAGGGCCGAATGTAACTTTAGGACTGTATACATGTAACTACTCTTTCACAGTTAAGCGAGAGCTTGGTGCTGCCACCGGGTGGAAACAAGGTGCCGGGCCGGATAAAACAAGGTGGAGGGCCCGATTTGGCGCACGGGCCTTGTGTTTGCCACCTGTGCTCTAAAGATTTTCTTCTCAAACCATCACCAGAAAAAAAGGGATTTTTTGTTTTTATTTATCAGAGTGCTTTAGGGTTTACGAAGTACCTACCTATATAGACATTTAGTCATTGATCCTGAGAACAAATCTGTATATGACAGGGTAAGAATGGATTCATCCAAATAACATTTTCACCCAAATGTTTCATTCAAAACAGCATGTTTTTCTAAGAGAGAAAGTTGGGAGGTTTTCTTGTTCTGTTCACAGTAAAATGATTCTCAGAATCAGGGTTTTTTCTGGGTTGCTAAGTGTTGCCTTATAGTGCTGTGTACATATTCATTCATTTATTTGTCCTTCATTCATTTATCAAATATGTATTACACAGAGGCCACCACACTAGGTATACATAGAGATATAAAATTTAGAGATATAAAGATTTAAATAATAACCCTTTCCAAGAGCTCCCAAACTTCTAGGAGATACATTACAACATGTCACATTTGAAACAGGATTAAATACTAGAACCATTCATGCAGTAATTTAGTCGGTCAATATGCTTTGAGAAATTAGCACACACCAGCTATTATATTAGGAATAACAATATATCAAGACTCAATCTCTGTCTAAAACTTTTTTTAGTCTAAGGAAAAAACCAATAAACATGCAATTATAAAGCGATGTTACTGATGTATAAATAAAATGAAATGAGAAGATTAAAAAAGATCCACCTCACCTATTTTGGAGGCCAGGAGTAAAGGATGAGAAAGGTCAGGGAAACTGTGCCGAGAAGTAGAGGGCAAAGGAGCAATGCTGAACTCTGACCGGCTGGGTCAGGAAGGGCTTTACAGAGGAGACACCTCGTTTTCTAGCAAAGCTTTTAGGAGAGGAAAGGATGATTAGGGGGCCTTTCAGCGATAGTGCTGAATCACAGTATTCCTGGACTTGGCTAGGAAACCTCTCAATTCTGGAACTTGGAACTGAGGGGGAAATGGTTCTATGCTACACGAAAAGCTGCCTTCAGCCTTTCCCCTCTTCCGTCTGGATTTCATGGCGCATGGACAGGAACAAGTGCAGGGCGTGGAAAAGATGAATCCCACCAGGGCGCGGACCTGGAGGAATCCTGACTTGATCCCACAAAAAACCAACGGGCTCTTCTGAGTTCAGTCTTTGGAAAAGCACTTATGTTGTCTTTCTCATCTTTCTGAAACTCTCAGGTATTTGAC
Organism: Micronycteris hirsuta; assembly: GCA_004026765.1. NCBI lineage: Eukaryota > Metazoa > Chordata > Mammalia > Chiroptera > Phyllostomidae > Micronycteris > Micronycteris hirsuta. The sequence continues at coordinate 34,474 of PVJI01010840.1, read as the reverse complement.
AGATGAGGAAACAAAGGTTAAAAAGGTTCAAACTTGATGCCCAAGAGGCAAAAACAAGGGGGTTTGGCTTGGCAGAACTACAATATCACACAATGATGTGTGTGCAAATAGACTGTGAACTGTAAAGTACTTTATAAATGTAATGAATAATTATATTTAAAATATCAATTATTATAAACGTTAACATACTATTTATGACTTAACTTATCATCAAAATTATTAGAAAATAAATTTTCTGACTTTAGTCCAAAATATGTTCCAGTATATTGAGTTAAAGGAATTTTCAAAAAATTTGAAAAAAACAATTCCTAGGATGCCTTCAAAACATTGATTGCATAGATGTATAAGTTAGATATATAATGTGTATATACATAGATATATAATATGTGTATGCGTACACACATATACATATATGTTTGTATATACATGTGTGTATAAATAATTTAATTTGGGAAAATAAGGGTTTTCACTTACTTTCCTTAATTGCCATAAAGATGTGTAATTTCAGAGTACATTGTTAAAGAGAAGGAGGAAATCAAATTTTGCCAGTTGCAAAAGTACAATATACATAGAAATATATGCACAAGATGATATACTGGAAGTCTTGTCTAAGATATCAAGTTATGATAAAAAATAAAAGTCCAAAGGAGGTACTATAATTTTCCAAGGAAATTACCAAGAAACACTGTCAGGTCTCTGAAGCCTTGTCTATATTGAGGGTATATAAGGGCTGGGTAGGTGCAGTTATAAAGGGGAGAGGGGTTTTGGAGAGGGGATTAGGGAGGGTCTCACTTTTCACCTAGAGTAGTGAAAGAGGCTTCAATAGGCGTTCACCTAGAGCTTGGTGTAACTGCCTTGGATTTAGGAAGCCAGTATATTGGGTTCTGACTCCCACCTGAAAGATGTAATGAGTGAGATAACATGAAAAACGGGTTCTCATCAGTTATGTCAGGAGAGCTGGCTTTGTGTGAGCCAGCCTGCACTTTTGGAGTCTGCAAGGCAAAAGCGCCGTCCTGAAGCCATATTATGCCTACAAAGACCCTCCGTGTGGCGCGGACTGCTATAAAACCTGGGGCTAGGAAAATACATCTTCATATTATAGGAGATTGAATCAGAGAGGCCTGGAAATGGAAATTCCCTAAGAAAGTGCCCATGGGAGAAAGAGTCTGGAGCCAGACTCCCTGGGTAAAATCCCACATCCATCATTTATTTACTACCTAGGTGACCCTGGGCAAATTGCTTCACCTCTCTTGATCTCAGTTATGAAGATGAAAGCAATTAATACAAATAAAGCACTTGAAACTATTTTCATACATAATCAGCATTATGTGTCAGCTACTTTATTTGTTTATTATTATTTTTTTATTATATGTCAGCCTCAGAGAGCAAAGAGTATTACAATGCCAGTCTAATAAGAACTTTCTGCTCTCCATTCTGTATCTCTGTCTCACACTTCAGTAACCAACTAGCAAATGGGAAAGAAGAAAAGAAAAGTCTGCAGCATTCTCTTTCCCCAAAGCAGATGTCCGATCTGAATATCACATAGTAGGGAAGAGAGAATCTTTAGTATGGAAAACTGTTCAGAGTTTTGATTAATATTTGATACAATATTTTACATTTTATTGATGTGAGAAAGACAGAGAGAAACAGATTTGCTGTCTCACTTATTTGTGCATTCATTGGTTGATTCTTGTGTGTGCTCTGACTGGGGATCAAATGCGCAACCTTGGTGTATCAGGATGATAGTAACCAATTGAACCACCCAGCCAGGGCCCATACCAAACAATTTTAATTTCTGAATTGAGACTGTATTTATGATCTTAAGTGATTGTAGGACTTTTAACTCTTTGCAAATGACTGGAAATTCATGGGAAGCCATTGGACTGCTTGAGTTTCTAACATAGAGAGCAGGATAGAGATTACAGTGGTGAGCCCCAAATAAAGTGGTTTCTAGTATGACATCCTATGAGTCCTGCCTTTTCAATGTATCAATTACAGATGCAAAATGTACTCATGATCAATGTTAACCTTTTTCATTCAATTTTGGGCATAATTCTTCATAATTCCTCAATAGCCAACTTCTTCCCTTTCTGGGCTTATCTTTCTACTTGCTTCCTTATATTTTCTCAGATTTCAAAGATGTTTAAAATAAGTTGGCCCAATTTGTTTCTAAGGAAATCCTCGCTGAGACTGAAGCCATGCTGGGGGGAGATTCATTGGCATCCTCTGTAAATGAAGAAAATGTTGCTGACCCATTCTCCCCGGGATGCTGAGAATGAGAGTTTTCTAGCGGGCTGTCCTCGTGGTGCTAAGTCATGCTCACGCTTTCCAAAATCTCCTGTGACCCCAGGCAGGGATTTGCCCAGGTTAGCAGAGGTGCAATCTGTGGCTAATTAGTGCAGACAAGAATTACACGCTCTATGTTAAAAAAATATTCTAACCATCTGGCGACCTGAATTAATTAACAATGGTGAGTGACACAGACTCTGAGTTCTCAGGCTGGCCACATTGAAAGACTTATTATACATGAGAGCCACTGTTGGAACTTGATGTTTCAGAGTAACAGCAGAGAAGAGGGCACCTGGCCTTGGGTACATAAATCATTTCCTAGATGTCCATAATAAAATCATATTTATTGAGAACCTACTAGATGATAGGCACTTCACATGCGTTGTTCATTCATTCTATCATTACATTAACCCTCAAAGGTAGTGGTGGAGAATGTTTAATATCACAAGGAAACCACTGAACCTGGTTTAGATTGCCAGATTTTTAACCTTCTAGATCTGTGTTCTTAGTTAAGTTTCCCTGTGAGTTTTGGTTTTCTCAGCTATAAAAATGAAGACAATTACACTTACTTTAAAGGATTAATATAAGGATTATATAAGAGGATACATGTAATATGTTTATCCCAGAGTCCGGTACATACTCTAAGTAATAAGATAAATATATTTGATATATGAATATTAATATTTATCTTATTAATCAAAATTTTTCCCTCTGCCACTTAACTGCTCTAAGCACATTTTATTACCTCTGAGTATAAAATAATAATATTTATCTCACAAGACCACTGTGAAAATTAATTGAGAAAAAAAGCACAACAAAGTACTTAACAAATGTCAGGAATTTTAAATTTAAGTTTTAATCAAAGTTGGAAAGAACGTCTGAAATATTGCAACAGTTTTAAGATAACTAAATTTGGAAGCCACAGTGACTCTGCAGTCTGGGATCATATACTTGAGATCACTGGCCTGTAAATATTCTTAAGAAATACATTATGGCATTTTAGCATTTTGTGGAAGCATGTCCCAATATTCCCTGAAGCCTAGAAATCTCCAAAGTTGATTATTGCTATGCAGAGTTAGATACAGTAGAGTAATTTAAGCCAAGATTTAATACAAGATTTAAAGAGTCTTGTAAAATACTTTAAATGCCATTATTATTTGCATGCAGTCACTGCAGCCTGCTGAGATAACACGATGAGACAAGAGCAACGGACTACACTTGTACTTTTCCCCTTGAAAGAAACTGGAGACATTATCTACCACTGCAGTCAACAGATATTCGTCACTGGCAAGTCTTATCTATTATATCATAAACTACAAACTCTTATGGGAACAAAGGCTGTGATTTCTAAAGTAAGCTCCATTTTTCTTCCCAACACACTTTTAAATTCATCTGTAAAAAATAACTCTCTTGAATTAATAGCTAATGAAAAATATCTAAAATTTCAGGTCCTCAAATAAATTTTATCCTTTGAGGAAAGAAATGCCATTCAGAAACAAAATCAAAGCTATTCACTTCTATTCTCACTGCTACCATAGAGACAAAGAAAAAAAATGCAATAAAGAGTTTTTGCCAACTTAATTCTTCCTGAAATTTATAATTAACTACATGGGAAAGGAGACAATTACCATATTTCCAAAGAATAAAGGATTTAAAAAGTTGAGATTTTGGTAAGACATAATTACAGCCTATTAAATATGCAATTCATATCAATTAGTTCATACAATCTTCTTGAGCTTCAAACATGCATATATATTAGACAGCGTTTTCTGAAAAACACACATGAAATTCCATCCATTTAAATGTACACTGATCTCTATTCTCAGAGGTTTTTCTCAGATATTTAAAATTCTGGGAAAACATAACACTAAGAAATAGGGTCAATTGATACTATTTTTCGTCGTGCCTTATCTTCCTGACACCTATGAATATATATTTTTGAACAAATGTTAATCAATGCAAGAACTGGCAGGCTTTTTAGATCAAGTGCCACAGCCACCACCAAGCACTCAGCCACGAAAAACTAGCAATTAAACCTGTCCTCGATGAAAATAGAACTGCAGATCGCTGAGTAAATTACATGTGCATTGATTCAAGACAGTCGTATTTTAAAAGATTAGTATGAAAGCACTGTAGCTTACAATGCTAGGGGCTTCACAACAACATGGGGGAGGATTCATTTTGCTAAAAATATACATTTTTATTTAGGGTGTCTTTAGCAAATAATTTTCAGATTTCTTTTCATTGTTTTCAACTACAGTTGTTCCCATTTCCCCCCACCACTCTCCCCTACCCCCACCCACTCCCACCTCCTGCACTAATCCTACCCCTCATTGTCTTAGACTGTGGGTCCTTTATACATGTTCCTTGATGACCCCTCCACTTCTTTCCCCCATTCCCTCCCTCTTCCCTTCCCTCCAGTTACTGTCAGTTTGTTCTTTATTTCAATGTCTCTGGTTCTAGTTTGCTCACTTGTTTGTTTTGTTGATTAGGTTCCACGTATAGGTAAGATCACATAGTATTTGTCTTTTACTGCCTGGTTAATTTCACTTAGCATAATGCTCTCCAGTTCCATCCATGCCGTCACAAAGGGTAGGAACTCTTTTTTTTCTTTCTGCTGCTTCATAGCATTCCACAGTTTTTGATCCACTCATTTACTGGTGGGCACTTAGGTTGCTTTCAGCACTTGGCTATGGTAAATAATGCTGCTATGAACATTGGGGTGCATAGGTTCTTTTGAATTGATGTTTCAGGATTCTTAGGGTATAATCTCAGCAGTGGAATTGCCCAGTTAAAAGGCAGAAAAATGAAACTCGACCACCAACTTACACCAAAACAAACTCAAGATGGATAAAAGACTTAAATATAAGTCATGACACCATAGAAGTCCTAAAGGAGAATATAGGCAGGAAAATCTCAGATATTCCATGCAGCAATATTTTCACTGACATGTCCCCTAGAGCAAGGGACATAAAGGAAAGAATAAACAAATTAGACTTCATCAAATTAAAAAGTATCTGCATGGCTAAAGAAAACATCAGCAAAATGAAAAGGGAACCAACCATACGAGAAGATATATTTGCCAATGATACCTTGGACAAGGGTTTGATCTTCAAAATATATAGAGAACTCACACAACTCCACTCCAGGAAGACAAACAACCCAATTAAAAAATGGGCAAAGGACCTGAACAGACACTTCTCCAAGGAGGACATACAGAGGGCCCAGAGGCATATGAAAGAAGGCTCAGCATCACTAGCCATCATAGAGATGCAAATTAAAACCACGGTGAGATACCACCTCACACCAGTCAGAATGGCCATCATCAACAAAGCAACAAACAACAAGTGTTGGCGAGGTTGTGGAGAAAAGGAAACCCTAGTGCACTGTTGGTGGGAATGCAGACTGGTACAGCCACTGTGGAAAACAATATGGAATTTCCTCAAAAAACTAAAATTTTCAAATATTTTTATCAGCAAAAATATCTAGAACTCTTCACATTTTCTAATTAGAGCCATATTTTAAAATTAATAATTTATTTGAGTGTGAGATATCATAAATACAGCATGGTAAATTATATATCCCCTAGTAAAAACATGAAATATAGGAGAGGTAAGTTTTTTTTAATTAATACTTCTTAAACTGCGCTTCATGCGACAACCAAAATTCTTGCTGGTGTGGATAATAAGTGGTATGTTTCATATCTTAAAATTTGACTTTTGGATGTCCTTTTAAAAAAAATTGTGTAAGCAGTCTTCAGGGAGAATCTCCATTGCCAATTATATTGCTACTTGGGAAAATGGTACATTTTATTACATTGAGGCATTTCTGTCTAGGTTTCTAGAATAATTTTAAGGAAATATTTGAAAGTACCCAAAAACTTTAACTCATATTTCAACCTCAGAATAATATAACATCCATTCAGGGACCCTTTCACAAAGCACTGGTGTCATCTGTGGTTAGTTGGACAAGTTCTGAGTAAAAATCATTATTATAGGGTTTTTTAAGTTCATTTTGGAAATTACTTTGGATAAAACCATTAAATGGCACTGATACACTTTGTTCTCTAAAATGCAAAGCAATGTTAAAAAAAAAAAAAAAAACAGCAGAATTGCTGTGAAGTCACATTCCCTTCCTAGGGAGGTTTGTATTTTGAAAGCTGATTACAACACAATCTATCCTGCTTTGGGAGAAAAAAGAACTCTATTATTTCCTCAGTTCTTTCATGATCTAGTACTTTAGAACAATAAAGTCATTTTTGAGTTTTCTGTTTATAGCTTTCATGAAATTTTTTAATGTTTTTATAGTAAAAATACATTAAATAGTGAAATAATTACTAAACTTTTATAACATACTTATGGTAAGTATGGTATATACATATTATAAAGTCTAATGATATTACCCCAAAGACGGTGAAGTATCATACCGTATAAAATCTCTGAAAAGTTAAATAGACATGAGCTGATATTTTTTCATCAAAATGAAAACCTGATCTGACTGCTTTAGCTTTTGCTTAATAAAATGTGTTATGCTAGAATTTTAGAAGTGTAAGTGATGACCTTTATAAGTGGGTTTATCATAGATGTGACCCAGTTGCCATTTTTCTTGGCATGTGTGAAGAGTTTTATTTCTTTTAGTCCATTTCCCTTACACTAAAATGATATCTCAAGTGTCATTTCAGGCCCAGCAACTATCACACATAAGTTGACAAATTGCTTGTCTGTCAACTAAATAGTCTGTCCATCAGAGTACAAAGATATCTTTTATAAGTATTTATTATAAAGTGAATGTTACATACACGTGTGTGAATGTGTGTGTGTATGAGTTGCAGGAAGGACGGATTTCTTTTATTCATTCATTTACTATCCAACGATGCAATTATCTATCAAATGCCTGGTAAGCGAAATAATCAATGAACGCTTATGGTGCAACATAGTAGGTAGTTGACCATAAATATGACTAAGAACTTTCCCCTGTCTTCAAGAGTTCACATTCTAGCAAGAGACAGGCACATGTAAAAACTAATTGTGCAGCCAAATTGCAGCTCTTACACAGGGACATTGTACTGAGGACATGGAGAATAGCTGGCTTGGTCCAGGAGGGCAGTGTCAAGGAAGGTATTTACAGAGAAATCTGCATTTAAGCTGAGTCTTAAAGGTTAAAAAGAAGCTTATTACATAAATGTCATGCTGGAAAGTTGAGAGGCATTCTAGGCAGAAAGAAGAAAGAGGGCCCTGTCTGGGTAGTTCAGTTGGTTAGAGTGTTGTCCCAATATGCCAACGTTGTGGGTTCAATCCGTGGTGGGGGCACATACAAGAAGCAACCGATGATTGCATAAATAAGTGTAACAACAAACCGATGTTCTGGCTCTCCCACCCCATCCTCTCTCCCTAAAATCAATAAATAAAAAAAAATAAACTAAAAAATAGGTACCTAGAAACAGTAGAGTGGAATTCAGATAATTTGGGGAACCAAATATAACTGAGTATAGTTCAAGCTAAGGCATGAAGGGTGGTAGGATCTGAGATAGAAAGTTAGACAGCAGCCAGGATGTAGAGAGCCACGTGTATCAGGTTAAACCGTGCAAATATCATCCTGCAGGCCAGTGCAAAATCAACTAGGGATACAAGTCAACTAGGGACTTGCTAAAATGCAGGCTCTGACTCAGTACTTCCAGCATGGGCTGGAGATTCTGCAATCTGACAAGCTCTGAAGGGACGTCACTGCAACAGGTCAACAGATCACACTTTGAATAATGGAGTAGTTGGGAAGAAGGAACCCCTGAAGAGTTCAAACCAGAATTTTAACATACATAAATTATGCACATAGACACACATATGTATGTATTACTTATGGATGAATGCATATATTTAAAGAAAGGTCCCTCCCTTCCCCATTAGCAGCATGGAAAAAGTATAGGGCTAGGAAGAAGGGAAAGGTAAGAAAAATGAATTGGAACTGGGGCAGATTTGGGATTTAGGGAAAAATAAGTATCAAGATCAACTCCTATCTTTCCAACCATAATACCTGGGGAGTGGCATTGCTAGCAGAATATAACAACTCCCATTTATCTACCATAACAACTGAGATGATGGCATACTATCCAATGAGCAGAGAATTGAACAGGAGAATGATTTATGCTCAGAAGACTCCAGAGAGTGGACGCTTTCCTCGTACTTCTGACTTACATTTACTTCACGGGTAAATAGAATTTATTCATGTACTGTCAAACCAATTTTTCATGAAACCTGTTTTCCCCTAAAAGGCTGGTTCAAGAACTGAAGTGGTTAGATAAAAAGAAATATATATGTATATTAGATGTATATGTAGAATATTAGAATAGTAGGTATTTGGGGGAACAGTTATTTTCATAGGATTTCAAATCTGGGACTAATTTTGAAAGTACACTGAAATACAATGTTGAAATATTTAGTTTTTTTCTTTCACCAATAAATAACCATAAACCTAGGAAACATTCAGTAAAACTGGAGAAACAATCCACATCATCATGACTACACAATAAAAATTTGCCACTAGAGTGGCAACTGGCTAATTGAATCACTGATGCTACCATGAAATTTATCCTTAAATGTCAATTCCCCAGAAAAAGAGGAAAAGGGAAAGGAAGATGAGGAACAGAAACTTCCAAAGCTGTTTGGTGCGTGTGTGCTCCATACGACTGCCATACTGTGTGCTCCATACGACTGCCATACTGTGTAACTGCACAGCCACTATGTGCTTCATTTGTACCAGCTGTTCCCTTCATCTGGAATGTTCTTCCCCAAGATCTTTACAAAACTGGTTCTTTTAAGTTCCCAGAACTTTTCAGAGAGGACATCTCCTGTCCACCCTATATAAAGCAGCTCCTGTTACTTTTTAGACTCATCTGTCTTCCCATATTCCACTTCTCTGCTTTGTAAATTCTAGCAGGTACTGCTATTTAAATTGTGTTTGTTGTATTTGTTTGCCTATTAAAGGCCAGTCTCCTCATTCTGTAGCACAAGTTCTATGGGAGCAGGAACACGGTCCGAAGCATTCACTGCTGTACCTCCACTGCTTACTCCTGGCACATGGCATGCACTCAGTAAACATTTCTGGAGGTAGTAAGTATTCCGTTTAGTCCTCACAACAACTCTCTGAAGTGCTCGTTGTTATTTCATTTTATAAATATGGAAACTGAGATTTGGGCTGATTAATTTGGCCCAAACAACAAAACTACTAACTAGCAGAGCTAGGACTCCAGCAAGAATCCGTTTGGCTCTAAAGGCTGTGCTTTCAAACCCTAGGCTATGCTGCCGCTCTGAGCCACATTCAGCGATGGATGCCAACTGCTGCCCAACTGCCCATCACCTGATTCTCTCGGGGGCCTCAGACATGTCATGCCAACTTGCCTGGCTCACTGTAATTAATATAAAATTAGTTCAAAAACATATATGGATTCAGCTCTCATTTTCGCCATCGTACAGTAATGCTAATGGTCATAAAGAGCCCAGTTTTCTCTAGAATTCCCTCCTTTCAATAATTAGAGCCTTTCTTGTATACAGTATTTTACAGTTTTCAAATACTTAAACTCATTTGATTCTGTACAATAATCCTGTGAAGGAAGTTCTGATAAGCCAGTATTATTTTGCCCAATTCAGACTTGAGAAAATATGGCTCAGGGAGGGTAAACTGAATTGGCTAAGCTCATACAATAGATGGCAAAACTAAATTTATAACTTTATCTTCTGAACCTTGGTCCCATGCACTTTCCCAAACTACCTTTGGTGAGACATACACACACGCAATGAGAAAGGTCTCTCAGGCAGCTGTAATCATGGGTAACCTGCTTTAAGAAAATATTATCTGCAAACATTCAGAGGAAATAATGATTAAATAATACAGGGCGTGATAATTCTTTTCTACTTTATAAAGAGAGTTATGTGATTTATTTAAAGTGTGAGTACAATGAATGGATTTAAATATTATTTGATTTGTACTTGTTTCCTTTTCAAACCCACGTTTGTCTCATAAAATAAGATTTAGCTAAAGGTCTTAGAAAGGCCAATCCTCTCAAACTCATAGCTCTTTACAGTACATGTGGCTTTTACTCATAGTGTCAAAAAGGGCTAATGTTGTGAATAAAATCCTGGTAATGAGGTTTGGCAGGAAAGACTATTTACTATAGATACATTAACAGATGGCTGGTATGATTCATGTAATAAAATCTTATTTCATTTGTAAAAGTTTACTTTTACAGTCTATGAATATGTGTCTAAAAATACTACAAATTTACACTAATTTTTTTAAATCCTCACCTGAGGATATTTTTATTTGCTTCTATTTTTCGAGAGAGAGAGAGAAACATCAGTGCGAAAGAAGCATCGGTTGGTTGCCTTTGTACACACCCAGACCAGGGATCCGGTGCCCGGCTGGGGACTGCACGTGTCTGGACGAGTAGTTGCATTGCATGTGCTCGTGCCTGGACTGGGGATGAATCTGCACCCTTAGTATATGCCTTGACTGGGAATAGAGCCTGCAACCCTTCGGTTACAGGACGACACTCCAACTACTGAGCCACACCAGCCAGGGCCAAATCTACACTAAGTTTGAGTGATTCAGGGACTTAGTGAAAAGAACACCTAGGAAATATAGGAAGATAGGGAAACTGTGGACCCCAATAGAAAGTAGTATACCTACCCCTTGACACAAAGTAATAAACTACTTTATATTTCTTATCTCCCTAAACCCTCAAAACAACCCTGTTAGATACATACCATCGTACAAAAGAGAAAACTACATTTCAGCAAGAGAAAGGTAAAACCACTATATTTTGCTGAACAGGCACTGATTAGGCGAAGCAGAATGTGGCAGGAAATAGAAAGAGAAAGCTCAAATCAGAGAAATAAAATGGGTTAGAAATCAAGGACCAGTTTTGGGATTTGCAACCAATGTTAATAATGGAGGAAAAAACTTATTTCCTCAAAATAATGTCTCAACTTCTTGATATTTACTTACGACTAGTCCCCTACCTATCTTTTCATCCTTTGTATCTTCCTACTCACCTTTGACACCTTACATTCCAGTCACACTGATCTTCCTTTCCTAGAGCAGGCCATTCTCTCTTCCCTCTCTTTTTTCTCCCTTATCTATCTATCTATCTATCTATCTATCTATCTATCTATCTATCATCTATCTACTATCTATCACATCTAGGACTTTGCCTAAAACACTCTACTCACCCCCATCGTGCCCTCTATTCTGCATGTTAGTTTAATTGCCACTTGCTCAGAATACCTTTCCCTGACATTAAACCCCTGCCTACTCTGCAACCAAGTCCACCAGACTCTTCAGGTAACCCTGTGCTGATGTCCACAGCACCCTGTATTCACCTCTTGTTACACATCGCTGTTATTTCTACACTTGGCTGTTTTCCCCATTAAACTAAAAGTTTCAGGAGAACAGATTGTTTATTGTATCCTCATGCCTTCCAACATGCCAGGCACATACCGGCATCCAATAAATACTTGTTAGATGAATGAAATGAATGAGTGCATGTGCTGCTTCTTCCATGAGAGCAGATGCAACTATACGCCTGCATGAATCAATAGTTTCGTCTATGAAAACAGGGCCTCTCAGGTAAACCAATTTGCTGCCTTGGTGATTTGTTTCACTTTCCCTCCTACATAAAGCTCTGGTAGAAAATAAAAATTATTATTAGCCCACTCCTCAAAAAGAACTGTAGTTACAAATATTTCTATGATGAGTTCATTTCTAAGAGTAAGACATGCTGCTTTTTTTCTATAAAGTCATAATAAATAGTACAATGTTATTAGCCTTGATAAAAAGATCTTTTAAATGTCCAGCAAAACTCTTATTTCCTTTTAGAAATTCTAAGGGATTTTAATTCTTTTAAAAGATGGTGGTTTGATAGAGACAAAGAGTGATATCTTATTTACAGAACAGATGTAGTATTAACATCATCAATAAAGTTTGTTTTATGCTGCCTGGCTCGTTTTGCTGTTTGAATTTTATTATGCATATTAACCTATTAAGCATATTAAAATTAATAGGACCATGATGACTTCATTTAAAAAGTATACCATCAACTTGTCACAACAGATTGCAGTTGTCTTTGTAGATTCTTTTTTAAATGTCCATAAGTCTGGTTAATGAACATCTGAAATGATAGCAATGTTTGATTCACCCACTACTCCATTTTAAGATACTTAGTATGCATGAGTAATTTTATGTGCTGAGATAATATACTTTAGAATAACATTAAGTTAGAGACAGAATAGGAAGAACCTCAGAGATGCAATAAAACACACTCATCTCATGGACAAAACAGTGATGCCCCAGTGCCTCTGGGTCACCAAGCACAGGCTTAGTTTGATTTTTCACAGTTCCACATTTCTTCTGCTTTTATATCAAATCCCATATGTTATTATATAGAATACTTAAAAATCCCTAAAGAGTAAAAGAAAAATTCTACTGACTGCTGGCATTTTATTAAAATTAGCCCAGAATATTCGGCCTGCCCCCAGAACTGTTGTTTTATTGCCAATCATCTTACATTGTGTCTCTGCCTTAACATAGGCTAACATTACTTTCCTTGTATTTTAGTTATCAAAATTATTAGGGTTATTATCTTTCAATTATTCAAAACATATTTTTTAAAATTTCTATTCTATAAATGTGTTACATTAGTTACTAAATTGTGTTTAACCACTAATACCAAGATGACCCCATTTTTTGCAGCGATCACACCCAAACAGAGGGAGAGACTAAAGATATAAATTGTCAACTTCTCAATAAATTATCCTATACTGAATTCTTTCCATATGCCAGGAATTGTGCCAGGTACCTTCTACACTTTACCACATCACTTACACATAAGTAACATCATATCTTCTTGACAGATGAGGAAATCAAGGCTCAGGGAAGTTAAACAATGTATCCAAGTCCTAACTTAAAAAGTGTCAGAACAGCCCGGCTGGTATAGCTCAGTGGATTGAGCGTGGACTGGGAACCAGAGGGTCCTGGTTCGATTCCCAGTTGGAGCACATGCCTGGGTTGCGGGCCAGGTCCCCAGTGAGGACCATGTGAGAGGCAACCATACATTGCTCTTTCTCCCTCTCTTCTCCTCTCTCTGAAAATAAATAAATGAAATCTTTAAAAAAAAAAAGTGTCAGAACAACCATTTAAATCCCAGTCTTGCTCTAAACCAGCAATTTTAAACCCTTGTGCCACAAGAAATTTTTAGCACATGTAATACCTGGCTATTTAATCAGGAGCACTGACCTCTTTACCCTTAGACTGTCAAACGAACAAAAAAAAAAGACAACAGCCAACACAACAATAGTTGTCAGGTGTGAATGCTCTGTCTTAAACCATAAATATATAGGTCACATGATAGAGTTGCATCTTATTGGTCACATCACATAATGAAGTTTTACCTGATTGGTTAATTCTCGATACTAGAAAGCCTTATATACAAGTATAGCTACCTGATTTGTTTTTAAAGTCACCTTGGAGCAAAAAGTGTAGGTAATTACAATTATTTTTTGTAAATCAATAAAAATTATTCCTATTTTTGTCCGATCAGGAAAAAAATGTATTTGGGGGGGGTGCCACAAAATTTTAGTAATTAGTTTATGTGCACCATAAGATGAAAAAAGTTGAAAATCACTACTCTGGATCCTGCTCTTCACATTAAGTCATGTTACTTCTATTTCTCAGTAGTGATATCTGTGACAAATAATTGAAATCAAAACTGGACGGAAACATTCAAATAAAAGAGATGACCTAGTATCCTGATGAGAGTGAGCTGTTTGAACACCTGGAAAGACCTAGGGACCCATGTGGCAGAAACTCTGGACATTCGTGACTCTGATGATTTCCTGGCCTAAAAGTTCTTACCCCAAATCTGAGGAGTTTGCAAATCAGTGGGACCAGACCGAAACCTTTAAGACTTTAGGCAATCTGAGTATTATGAGATCTAAAGTAAGATTATTTCATCAGGGAGTTAGATTCTTATGAAATGTGCCATAATCATTTCCTTCCTTTTATACGCAGAGAAACCAAAAGTAAAATCACTTCTTCATTTATGTCTAATAGATGCTTACATCTAATAGATGCTTTTATATAGCCATTAGGCAGTACTTTCTCTCAATTTGTTATAATCTATCCTTTCATTAATATTCTAACAGTGATTCTTAAGTATGTGGAACAAAAAACGTGAAAAAGAATTTGTTTCTACAGTATATGTAATAGGAGGGAGTGGGAGACAGAGCAGGCACAGGAGGATTCAAGGAACAGCAAGTGCCTTTCATGACAGGAAGGAAAGAAGGGGCGAGTGAAAGTATTTCTGTCTGCCTGCCACTGAAAACTGACGAGGATGGTGGAGGGCTTTGAGGTTGACGATATCACGTGGATGAGGTGGAGCCTAGGACAGATCAGGGAGGTAGCAGTTCTAGTCTCACATAAAGCAAGATTTGAAGAAAGTGTCTCAGCCAGTACTGCTAGAAGGTGGACTCATTGCTAAAGGAGAAAGAAATGAGGGTTAAACAGAGATAGAATTAAAATGTGCGAGTTGCTGCCAAGTTTTTTGTCAGAGTCCCAGGAAAGTAGAGCAAGGGCAACCCAAGTGCATGGCCACTTGGAAGAAAAGAGTATCAGTGGTGGTGGGTGAGGCAGACAAGATTTGCATTCCGAAGCCCTCCAGGAAGCCTCCTCACCCATATGCAGCTTTTAAATCAGCCACGCATTATTTTCCACTTAAACATTGTCATATAACTTTGTTGTGTGTTTGTCCTAGACAGATGACATGCATGCCACCCGGGAAATAGTCATGAACATAACTACATCAGAAAATTCATAAAATCTCATACGTGTTTATCTTATTAAATTGTATATTTTTTATGGTAAATCAAAATACCAAGACATTGACATTTATCTCTGATAGGGGATTTAAAGCAGAAGAATGTATCTTACCTTTATATCTGTGATCATCAATATTTTGGTAGTGGATAGAAAGCACAAAACATCTTAAAAATTAGATTATGTTTTCCAAATCGAGGAACTGATCTCAGTGTTGATTTAATTTGTTCAATGCAACAGCCTTCCAGCTTACACTTCTACTTAATAACATCTTATAAGTTATTTTTAAAGCACGAATTATGTTTCACTGTATCTGTAATTATCATGATTTTGAAATAAATAATAATAGAACACATGTAACTAAATGTAACACCTCTGGAACAGTAAAACATAGTTAGAGACTATTTTCCTTCCTAGATTACATAAGGAAATACCATTTCCCACTTAGCTTTTTTAAAAATTTATTTTAATTAATATTTCTGATTTCACTGGAAAAACTGAATGAGATGCCTGGTGGTTTTTAGAAGTAAAATGAGGTATTCATCTAACTCGGAAGCCAGGTCAATTAATCCAACTAGAAGCTTTTAGGTTTCAAATCCATTAACATCAGCTGAAGCTGCCATATGTGATACTAGGCCCTATGGGAAGATATCCATTAAGATTTTCTGAAATACAATCTGTTAAAGTAAAATATTTAAGGTCATACTGTGGAGAACTTGGTTTGTGGCTTCAAAATTAAATAATCTTTTCTTTAGTAGTGAAAGGAAATCACAATGGGAAATCTACCCTTAATGAGTCTCACATATGAAGCTACTGATTTTGTCCTATTTAATGGGTGTCCAATCAATGTAAGACCCTAAAAGATATAGCTCAAATGAACTCAAGGTATGCTTATATGCAAAATGAAAAGGGAGCTAATGAATAAGTGTGTTTTAATTCATTTTTTCTCAAAATAGTGGTAATTCCTATTCAAATAATCAGTGCTTCTGAAATTTAAATACATTATTTATAACTGACACAGAATAAAATAAAATGTTTTGGAATTTTTAGCTATTTTCAGTAAACCCATAAAAGTATTGCCTACTGATTTTATTCCATTCCTAGTTTTATACTTCTATTTCTGATCATGCAAATATTTAATTTGCTCCTAATCAAAATAGAGAGAATCACTTCAACATTAAATACTGTGTTCATTTGTTTCAAATTAGGACCTAAAGATTTTTTCCCTTTAAAAAATTACTAAAATGCAGAATATCAGAATTCTCCAATCAGAAACAATATGTCAAGCCACAGTAAAGCTGATTGGTTTCTTTGAGCACAGAAGATATGGTTTTTAAATGAAAAGCTAATTATCACACTCAGAAAGACTATCCTGACATGTCATGTTAAAATGATGTGTAAACTACACTACTACTATAGATATGTTAATATTGTGCTACAAACAGATGCAAAAGCATATCCTGCCAGAAAAATACAGGCAAATTCTCTTTCCATTTGCACAAATACACAATACCACTTTAAGAAGTTGAAATCAAATAAAGACAGGACCCTCAGACCCTCCTGGGGAATAAAACGCCCAGCAAAGTAAATTATACTAATCATTTTATCTCATGAACTGGCAGCATCTACCAGAGCTGTTTAATTATAGGACCAGAATAATAACAGGAAAATGCTGCACACAACAGCCCTGTTTCCTAGCCTACCTTTGTGGTGACAATGCACAGGCAATCCATCCTGGATCCCTACACAGGACTCAGTACATGGAAATCACACCAGCAAATCAGCAAAGGTGAGAAAAGCCGTTTGGTAAATAGCAGAGCCTGGATTCAGCACTGGAGGCTTTTCCAAGGGGGCCCCTCATGGGAAAGTGGAGCCCTCCTCCATAGAGCTCAAAGCAAGCAGGATTCTCCTAGGCACCGGAAAATCCCCTAGAAATCAGCTCCGGCAAAACTTCCAGGTGGCTTGCTGGGCTCCGCGGCTGCATGGTCTTTTAGCGAATTCCGTGATCAGAACAAGCCTCCTGTGAGTGCCTCGCACAGTTCTATCGTGGTGCTGAGTGTTACACCGAGCACCAGAGAATCACGTTTCAGCTCTCTCGCTCTTGTTTCTGAATTCTGCTCTGCTGCTCCAGTGTACACACAAGATCTCCCGTGCCAAAGTCCCCCCTTTTGCTGCCTTTCTCTTTCCTACTAATAACTCTGAGTAAGCACAACACAAAAACACTACCCGGCCCATCTATCAAAGGGCTGTCGTTAGGCTGCCAGAACAGCAGCTTTGGGTAATAAAAAGCTATTTATTATGAGCATGATTCCCGGGAGTCTAAATGACTCGAAAGATAGGACTGAAAAGCTAAGGTGCATGCGGTGCTGCATACATCACGTCTCAACTCACTTGCAGTTACAAGGGCGGCTTCTTACAAATGACTAACAGCTGGAGAAGAAAAATCGGGCCAGGGACTTTTATTTTTTTAAAAACTGTGGATTTGGAGGTTGAACTAAGAAAATCTTAGCATTCTTCTTTTATTTGCATACCTATTTGTATGGTCTATGACACACGCGAAGACACAAACAACCTGAATGTTCAGAAAAAAATGTAGATTATGAAATTAGAGTGGGAGGGGGTTACAAAGTATTTCCAAAAGTTCCACATTCAGAGAGACAAAAAATGAGTTCTTTCCCAAACTTTTCTCTCTTTACTGGCTGCCTGCAGGCACTTATTACGTGGGCAGAGCTCTGTATTCCCTCTGCAGCATCTTACCAGCCAAATGATTAACCTTCCCCCTTCCCTCAAATCCCTCCCCTTCTTCCAGTGAAATTGCTACATGTACTGTCTTTGAGGTGTCTACAGCATCACGCTAGATAATAATAGTTTCTTCATTGTCTCGGACTCACAGGCAGAGACAGACTAAAGCAGACACATAGAAACAGAGGTGCAGGGAGAAGGGGGGATGAGAGAGACAGAAAGTGAATGACATGATGAAAAGCACTGCCTGACCAATAAAAATGAAAAATCAGGGAGTCCTTTTCATTAGGAAGGAAACATAGTCAGGTGGACAACATCAAGAAGAAATGTGCAAGGACCCATACATTGTTTTAGCTATTAAGATTCCAGTAGAACCAGATCTGACCAGGTAGCACAGTTGGTGAGGGTATTGTCCTGATATGCCAAGGTTGCAGGTTCAATCCCTAGTCAGGGCACATATAAGAGTCAACCAATGAGTGAGTAAATAAGTGGAACAACAAATCAATGTTTCTCTCTCATGTTTCTCTCTCTGTGTCTCTCTCTTTCCCTTCTTCTTCTCTTTAAAATCAATAAATAAAAAAAAATTTTAAGGTTTCAGTAGACCCATTCCTTACACAAAGTATTTTCTACAATAAACATTTTTTAAGAGGATAGACAGGTAAAATTCTTCTACTTTTCATGAAATATCTAGGTTCTAACCTCAATATCCTCCTGATTGCTAAATTGGTGTCTCAAAACTGACATGGCATCCTTTTACCATAATGAGAGCTCTGTCTCTACAGATTTAAAAAATAAAAAAGTTCATAGCAAATCTAATATGTGTTCAAAGGGAAAAAAGCAGTTAAAAAATTATTTATAGATACAAAACAACTTCTTCTTAGCTGTTATTCTACTGGTGTAATAAACTTCAAATAATTTTCAAGTTAAGCAATACAAATAAAGCCCATATTTGGTACATTCAATTAGGCAACAATCTTTTGGTTCAGTACTATGAAAAAGTCAAAAAAGCACTACTTTGTCTATTCACCTCCTTATTTATTATATTGATATAGCAAGATCATTTAATTCAGTATTTCCTAAGCTTATCTCGGAGTATGGATAACATCATGTGCTTAGGCATTCCCAGGTGGCAGAGTGCTTCTCAGACACCACCAAAGCCTCTCATATGAAGTGGATGCTGACTGTTGTAGTCTCCTTCAGACTCATTAGGTTCTGTGCTCCTACAGCACATAGATGACAAAGCACTTGTAATTTTCTCACCAGCTTGAAAGTTTAAATGACTTCCCAAGGACAGATAAGTTATTGCAAGTCCAGGGCTTGGTTAGTCATTATCAGAACAGAGATAGTCAGGGATCAGAAAGACAGAGGAAGTAAATTGGGTAGCAGAGTAAATGGATATTTTATAAGGTGTCCTTGACAGAAACGTACCATTGGAATTAAGTTCCTATATCCTGGAGGGGAGAAAGCTAAGATATAAGCAAACTGGCAGAGGGAGCTGATTAGTCTTCTGACCCTGGCTGATCGCAGATGGAAGTACTTTGCAAACTATGAAGACCTGCAGAAATGAAAGGCAACTCATCCAGCATACCTCCTGGCATACCACACAGACTGCCTCAGTCATTCATCCAACACATTTGTTGAGGGCTCACTATATGATTTTTTTTATTAATGTCTGTATCATCTACTAGGCTGTAGCTCTTTGAAGACAGTTTTGACTCTATATCTCCATTGCTTAGTCTAGTATCTCATTCATTCAATAAATATTCTTGAGAATATACTAATAGGATACAACAGTGAGCCCAAACTAGCAGAATCCTCACCTACAAGTGAATCAATAACTGTACTACAGTACAGCAAGCATTTGGGGTGTTTGAGACACATATTAGAGGAATTTAAGCCAGAATGGAGTAGTCAGGGAAGGCATTCTAGGGAGAGAACTTGAGTTGAGAAGTTCCCATTGGAGTTAGCTAGAAGTTGTAAGGAAGAAGAATTATACGCACTCTATTACATTTGAAAAATAAATGAATCAATAATATCTTAAATCTTTCTACAACCAGCTTACATGAATGGACATATCCAAAGGGTTTCCATTAAATAAAAGTACTTTAGAGCAGGCATTTCACAAGCTGAACATGCTATCTCTGCTGGAGAAAAAATAGAGCATCATTTATATAACATTGAGTACAAATGTACTGTAAAAGCAGGTAGAATCTACATATCCTATAATCATTTGGTTGTACTTAACCACATGATGAACTGGACAATCTTTGTATATTTAGATAAAAGTAAACAGTTAACATTTTAAAATATAGTTCCTGAGAGGATGCCGCTTTCTACTTTGTGTATACCTTGCCTTCCATTGACTTTCCCCAGATATTAGGATGGTAGGAGATAATCCACTTCTTTACCTCAAGGGAAATGTAGTTTTATTTTTATAACTAACAAGGCATTGGCTTGAAGCACTTTTTACAGACATAAAATTCAACTGGGCCTACAATTTCACAAGAAGTGTTTGGCAAGATATAAAGCCACAGCCTAGAAATTGCCTTTCTTTCTTTTCTTTTTTTTTAGATTTTCTTTATTTATATTTAGAGAGAGAGGAAGGGAGGAAGAGAAGGGAGAGAAACAGTTGGTTGCCTCTTGAGCTCTCCCCGCCAGGGACCCAGCCCGCAACCTAGGCATGTGCCCTAACTGGGAATAGAACAGGCAACCCTTCAGTTCATAGACCTGGGCTCAACCCACTGAGCTACCCGAGCTGGGCCAAACTGCTTTTCTTGATACTGCTTAAGGTTAATGACACGACGCCAGAAACATATTGATTTGTAGTAAAATCTACCATTGGAAGTTCGATATCAGAAAATTACTATCGTGAATTACTTGTACTAAACCTGTACCTCAGCCATTTAAATGCATTGTTTTTATTTATTTGTTTGTTTCCAACAGGAAAAAAATTTCTAAAGTGAAATATATCCTCTGCCTGTTCTCCTAGAATCTAAGTCCCATGAGGGCAGATATAAGTCCGTCTCTGGCACTTCAGAGGCACAAAATTGATATTCTCGGAATGAAGGAATGACCAGAGCTCCAGTTGTGCCCTTTATTTTTCTTGATAGGAAAATTTTAAAAATCCTGTGATATCCATCCTTTGTCCCTATGAGAACACCGATGCATATAGTAACTACTATATATATCTTATATATAGTATATATTTAAATATATTTAAGAAAGAATATACTATATTATATATATTTAAGAAAGAAATACTTTCGGTGCATGTAGCTGAAGATATTTGCAACTACAAATACTTTGATTAGCAAATCCAGTCTAATGCAAGAAAATTACTTTGGAACAAACTGATCTGCAATGGAAAAGTGTGGTTTCCAGCTGAAGTGTTTGCTGTTAAACTGGGCATTTGCCCTGGTGATAGAAAAACAGTAACAAATACAAGCACTTTTATTAATAATAGCAGTAGTTTATCAAGTGGCTATTATCTGAAGTACTGCAGTAGATACTTAAAAAGCAGCATCTTTGATAGTCCCAACACCCTTCAGAAACGAAATACAATCCCCGTTTTATAGACAAAGAAACTGAAGCTCCCTGAGATTACGCGATTTGCCCTAGAGGACACAGCACCTAGACAGCTCCAACCTAACATGCAAAGTCCGTGTGCCTTCCATGTTATCATACCTGCAATCATGAGGCAATTTCTGCCTCTCTGGGTCCATCCCAAGACTGTGGCCCAGAGAGACCCAAAGGTCCTCTTTAGACAAAAGTAACCTGGATTCCATGCGGATTCATTACAAACAACTTGGGGTCTGCTATAACAACAGGCACTTCTCTGGGCTCCTTCGCTGAGACCTCCACAGCTCATCAGAGCCCTGGGAGCAGCCCAGAAAGAATGGGTCCACATTAAAGAGATCACCTCCATGGGAAAGAGCTGAAGGAATTGCCCCATGTGAACTCCCATCCCCATCTTTCTCTTACACCATATTCCCAGGACAGCAGGCACATGAACGACATCTGCAAAGTTTGTTAGCTTCCTAAAATAATAGACTGCAGGCAGGTCATAGCAAAATGCCTGCCCTCATTTCCAAATTCTCCAGAGGAAAATAGGAAATGAGTGTCAACTAGAAAAGATCTGACTTTTCCAGAGAGTTTCCATGATGAGAAAAATGTAAATGTCTAGAGAATGCCTGATGCTGAAAAAAAATTATGAAATGCAGTAGTCTACGTATTCTGTGCATGTTAAATGTAGTGTTCTTTGTAAGAGAAACACAAAAATGATATTTAAAAAAATTTGAGTGAATCAAAAATTGCTACAGAAATCAGTATATGTTCACGTTTTCATGATTTTTTAAAGATTTTATTTATTTATTTTTAGAAAGAAAGGAAGGGAGAGAGAAAGGGAGGGAGAGAAACACCAACGTGTGGTTGCCTTTTGTGCGCAACCCCCCCACACTGAGGACCTGGCCTGCAACCCAGGAATGCGCCCTGACTGGGAATCGAACTGGCAACCCTTTGGTTTGCAGGCCAGCCCTCAATCCACTGAGCCACACCAGCCAGAACCCATGATGGTTTTTAATTGTATAGACCAGAATTGCATGTCAATTTCGCTTCAATGAATGAATTGGACCATAACTAATTGATAACCAAGTAACCCTCCATTATTATTACCATTAAAATCTAAAAATTCCTCTGAGGTTTTTATAATTTTAGGACGTAAACTATAAATAATTAAAACATTTGATAAAAAATTTTGCTTCCCTAACAAATCAATGTTTATATAAACTTTTCTGAACATCAAGTATAGTCTGTATAGGGTTCAATTTTTCCTACTGTTATTCAATGAGACAAGTTAAATAGAGACCAGAAATTGAAATAGTTCTGCATAGGCCTCAAATCTAAAAAGGTATATGGTCTTATACAATTTTGCTTTCACTTTAATATAAATAACCTCAGTGATATTGCTGAATGTCCTCCCCATGCTCCATCTCTCCACCTCCTTACATGCCATGCCACTGGCCTGCTCTCTGTTCCTCAAATACAGTATTTAACTCTCCTCATTGTTTGTCAGGGCCCTGAATTTGTTGTTCCCTCTGCCAAAAATTCTCTTCCCCTGGATCTCCACTCACCTGGTTCTTTATCACTCAGGTCTCTGCTTAGACGTTACCACTTCAGTAAGACTTTCCCCAACTGATCTCCTTAATTAAAGTAGATTCCCTTCCATCATTCTCCATCTTGTTTATTTCCTTCATAGCAATGATCACAACCTGAGATATCTTTTTTCCTCTTATCTTACTATATCATCTATTTGAAACTAATTCTTAGGAGCAAAAAGCCCGTCTGTTTTGTGCATGGCTGTATCACCAGTGTCGAGAACAGTGTCCAGCACACCGCGGGTGCTGCAGCCTTTTTTGAATAAAGGAGTGAGCTGCATCACAGCAAATCTCTTTTTTTAAAAAATAGGGTTAGAATTAAGAGTCCAACATGAAATTTGCAATCTCACTTTTAAAATACCTTGTTTTCTGAAAATGTGATTTAAACTAACCATAGTATTTACAAATATATAAAATAAAAATATTTTTCAGATTCAGCATTAACTTTTTATTCAGCGGGATGAGATTAGGCAAATGCATGTTATTGAATATTCATAGCCAGTGAAGTAATTATAATTTTAGAGGTGATGAAACTGAGGCTCAAAAGAGTTGACTTGCCCAAACTTATATAGCTACTGGCTTAGTAACCCAGGGCATGGTGGGCACTCAGATGACTAGGTAGATGGGCCAGGATGTGAACCTTGATCATCTGACCCTAAGTTCCATCCCATCTTTGTTATAATGGTGATATGATACTCTTTCAAAATCATCACACTCATTGATCCAAGCAGTAAATACCATAAACTTCAAGTGTTTGGTTCTAAGGGTTCCATATCTAAACAAAGTATACTTCACTGCTTTCAAACATATGTAAAATCCAGGTTCCTAAATACAGATATACCAAATGGACAGAGTCACATTAGAGACAACTATTAAATAAACAAACTGATATTTAAACTGATATTTAAATAAACAAACTGATTATTAATATGTCAGATTTGGTAACACAAAAATCTAATTCTCTGCCATGCTAATATAAAAGTCCAATCATTTATCTTTAATAGACAGAATATTGGTCCTGAGGTACTACAAGATGCTGAAAGACAAAGCACAATGTCTTCATCAACCTGGAAATGAGGAGTAATTACATTTTATGGTTAAAATTAATAAACTAGATTAGCCAGAGCTAACCACAGTATTCCAAAAAGAAAAGAGTAATCACACATTAATTCCAGATACATAGAAGTCTGTCACTTTATTTGACGTTGGAAAATAAAAAATACGCTCAATGCTAAAAATAACTTGAGTATTATGAGTGTAATAAAAAGTATGACCACATAATATTTAAACTTGCCCATATGGAATAAGCTACTTGGGAGGAAGGTAGTAAGGAGGTAAATATCCTATAACTGGAGGCTTTCCAGCAAATGATGAATTTTCCTTTAGCAGAGCAGCAGTACAGGAGATTTAAAACTGAGAACCACTTCTTAAATTACCATTAAAGTTAACTTTAGTCCTCTGATTCTGTGGCATTTTTAATGAGTTCTCCATGAAGATAAACTCAGAATCATCACTTTTTAAATAAGGACCATGGACAGCATCTAATGCATGCATAGGTGGTCTGTCCAGAAAAAGTCCAGCTGTTGTTAATATAACAAGAATGGTTCACACGATATCATTGTAACCTGGCAGCCAAGGAGAGGGGACTGGAATGCACATGCATAGACATTGACGACTTCACTGTACTAACCAGTGGGAGTGGTAGATGTTGTTGAATGAGCATGTGTACTGTGTGGTCATCACAATCAAAATGACTGAATGAGTAGAGCAATGAATCTACATCAAATTTTGTGTTAAACTTGAACATTCCTGCACGGAAACTATTCAGATGATTCAGAAGGCCACAGCTATGAGCAACCTGTGATTGGCAGCTTCAACATGACAACATGCCTGCTCATGCATCACGTCTCATGCAGAGTTTTTTTGGTGAAAAATCAAATCACCCAAATGACTCAGCCCCTCTATAGCCCAGAAATTGTGCCCTGAGACTTCTGGCTTTTTCAAAGTAAAATTGCCTTTGAAAGGGAAGAGATTTCAGACTATTGATGAGATATAGGAAAATATAACGGGTCAGCTGATAGCAACTGGGAGAACTATGTGAGGTCTCAGGCAAGCTATCTACTTTGAAGGGGACTGAGGCTTCAGTGTCCTATGTACAATGTTTCTTGTATCTTGTATCTTCTTCAATAAATGTCTCTATTTTTCATATTACATAGCTGGATACCTTCTGGACAGACCTTGCATAAAGGCAAAGAAATCTTCCTTCTACTCTCCTTTCCTAAAACAAACATAAAAACTCCCTTTCCTATGGCTGAGTGGCAATAAGAAAAATCAGTTTCCTTATAAATATCGGTAAGTAGAGTAAATAGAGAAATGGAGATGAACTGCAAAATTATTCTTAATCAGAAGGTGCAGGTGTCTGAGTATATTAACAGTTACATTTTAGTCTGAAAGAAATTAAGGGAAATGTTGACATTCTCTAACACAACTAATTTCCCTATTTTATCAAAGTGTTATAAATGTATTATAACTTAAAAAGACTCATAAATTATCTAATCAAAGACCTTCACTTTATTAGGAAACTGAGGTATAGATAGGCCTTGAGATTTTCCCAACAACACCCAGATTGTAAGAGTAAATAAAATAAGCCAGGTTATGACCTAGCCCCACGCCATGCTTCTTTTCCAGTCTGATACGTTTCCTATAGTTGTTACTCTCTCCGTGGATACCTCTCTGCTCTTGTTAAGAAACCTGACTTTCTGCCCCATCCATTAGAGTATTTACATAGTTTCTACTCAGTCCCTTTACCAACCAGTTCTAATTCACACAATGAACTAGCACCTCTTTTCTGCTTAAGAAATTAAATTTAAAATACAGAACAACTAAAACATTATCTAAAACTTGAAATCTTTTTAAGAGGCATCTTTGGAGGCATCCTTACGTTTCCAAATGTTTGCGATAACCAGAGCATTTAGCTGCCAGTCCTTTCACAGTATAAATATTTCCTTTGATTCTCATTGCATCCTTTCAGGATAGGCACGATAGGTGTTCTCTAAACTTTACAAATAAAAACCAGAGATCAATTTAATATGTTCAAGGTCACATTCATAATTATTTGTAGATCCCATATACAAAATCTGGACTCTGACTAGATTGTTTGCTCTTTCCGGTCTATCACACTGTACTGAGTTTGACATCATACTTGGTTCTCAATCATACGTGCAATTCCCCTCAAAATACTTTCTCTTAGCTGTCCCACTATTATCTCAGATTTAAGATGTAATCATTGAAGTCACTCTATTTATCTATAGTCAACCTAAATATTTTCATTTTTGTTCTGATACCACCAATTCTTAATCTACTTAGTCACAAAGTTCTGTCAATTTTTTCTTAAAAAGAAAAAAATTCCCTCTTTTCTCTATGATCTAATTAAAAATCCTCATAGGGTCTCACTAGAACTCTGGAAGACTAAATTTTCAAACTACCTGAGTTTATTAGGTTTATTTAAACAGTGAACATACCCCTAAAAGGATTAGTTTAAATTGTTCAAAGGAAATAATAAAAATAAAATAAGAATGAGGAGCCAGACACAGAAACCAATGGAACAGAATTAAGAACCCAGAAATTAACCCACATGTATATGGGCAAATAAATGTGGACAAAGGGGCCAAAAACATACATCGGAGGGGAAAAAAGGCTCTTCAATAAATGGTGCTGGGAAACTTGGAAAGCCACATGCAAAAGGAAGAAACTAGACTGCTATTTGTCGCCATACACAAAAATTAACTCAAAATGGACCAATGACCTAAATATAAGACCTAAAATAATAAATTCCATAGAAGAGACATAGGTACTAAACTTATGTACCTTAGACTTAAAGAGGACTTTATAAATTTTGCCTCAAAGACAAAGGACATAAAAATAAATGAATGGGAGTATATCAAACTAAAAAGCTTCTGTATAGCAAAAGAAACCATCAATAAAACTAAAAGGCAGCCAACTGAATGGGAGAAGATATTCGCAAACTATACCTCCAATAAGAGGTTAATATTCAAAATATAAAGAAGTCATACAACTCAACAACAAAACAATCCAGTCAAAAAGAAATGGGCAGAAGACCTGAACAGACACTTCTCCCAAGAAGACATACAAGAGGCCAACAGATATATGAAAAGATTTTCAACTTCACTAGCTATTAATGAAATGCAAATCAAAACTACAGTGAGATATCCCCTCATACCTGCTGGTGGGAATTTAAACTGGTACAGCCACTGTGGAAAACAGTATGGAAGTTCCTCAAAAAATTAAGAATAGAATTACCATATGAACCGACAACTCCTCTTATGGGTATCTACCCAAAACTTTTGAAAACATTTATTTGTAAAGATATATGCACCCTCTATTCATTGCAGCATTATTCATGGTGGCCAAGACAGGGAAACAAGCAAAGTGTCCTCTGATAGATTATTGACTAAAGATTTGGTACATATATACAATGGAATACTACTCAACCATAAGATAAAATACTGCTACTTGCATCAACATGGTTGGATCTTGAGAATATCATGCTAAGCAAAATAAGACAGAAAAAGTCAAGATCCATATGCTTTCACTCATAAGTGTGCTATAAAACTGAAAGTAACAAATGAACAAACAAAACAAACAAGCGAATAAAAACTCAAAAGCACAGACAATAGTACAGTGGTGACCAGAGGGAAAAAGAGGTGGGGATGAGGTAGTAAAGGGTCAAGGGGGTCAAACACATGGTGATGAAAGGAGATTTGACTTTGATAGTGAATACACAATACAATATGCAGATATCATGTTACAGATTTGTACACTGGAGCCCTGGTTGAAGTGGTTGAGCAATGGCCTGCAAACCAGAGGGTCACCAGTTTAATTCCCAGTCAGGGCACATGCCTGGGTTGTGGGCCAGGTCCCTGGTTGAGGGCATGTGAGAGGCAACTGATTTCTCTCACACATCAACGTTTCTCTCCTTCTCTTTCTCCCTCCCTTCTCCTCTCTCTAAAAAACTAAAATAAATAAAATATTACCAAAAAAAGAATTGTATGCTGGAAACCTATACAATTCTATTAACTAATGTCACCCCAATAAATTTAATAAAAAGTAAACAACTTTAAACAAAATGTCTCTTTATCAATAAAGGTCTAAAATTCTCAATGGTGTCTTTATCTCACTTAAATCTTCTGAATTTTAATTTTCTCACTAGATTTACATAATTCCATCAGCTCTGGAAAAGGAATCTACAACAAATTTTGCAACTTGCAATGCCTGTTGTAAATCAGGGTTTTCCACATCATGTAACAAGTGTCAACACCATGATTCCTGGAAGCCCTCCAACCTCAGCAAGATGAAGTTTTCAGTTAAAACCACTGTCTTGTAAGAAGCACAAAATGGTTGTCTAAGTCTCAGTGAAGGGAAAAGCATCTCTAAACATATTGAAATTAGGCTAAAAATATTTTTTTAAAAAAGAAGTGGGAAAATTTCCCTGTTGGACACATAAGAAATGCAATCAACAGTTATGTCTGATTCAGATTTCTACGGATCAGACCCTTTAGGGAAGACATCTCCCACCTGGCTAAATAGCCTCCAGAAGACAGTTATAAATGAAGCTGTAGTTAACAGCGGGCAACTAAGCAAAGGTAGAGAGCAATGCAGGACACTAACACATGTTTTGGAATGATGTTAGAAAATCAGCCCCCAGAGTTTTTCGGGCAGATCAGTGAACAAACAAGAAGTGCAAACGAGAAACCTAAAGAGTATGTATAATACAATTTCATTTGTCTTAATTGACTTAAAAATCTTCAGATCACTTTCTGGACCTTCCCTAAATTGACTTGTTTAAAGTATGTGACAGGAGAAATGGGAAGTGAACTCCCCAGAGGAAGCCGGGTGGCTTACTGCACATGGCAGCTGTTCTCAAATTATAGCATTCTTGAGAATCACTTGGAGGGCTTATTACACACACATGTCTCGCTCTCATCCCCAGCATGTCTGATTGAGTTGGTCTGGGATGGAGCCTAGGAACGTGGGAATTGATTTTTCTAACAAGTCCCCAGAGGATGCCAGTGCTGCTGGTTGGGGGAACACATTTCAAGAACCACGGCACTGGGTTGTTGAAGTTTTCTCAACCTAATGTTGCCTTAGGAAGCTCTTCCTACTTGTTCTAGATATATATCACTTAAGTCTAAATTTGTGTGGGGCTCATTACCTGTTGCTGCCTAAAATATTTTAATTACATCAGTGGGCTCTCTATACAATATAATTTATTATCTGCAATTACTGTCATAGAATGATTAGACTTAAGATGTGGAAAAATCCTTAGGAATAATCTGTCCTAATACCCTAATTCTGAAGATGAAGACACCAGAGTCTAGCATTCTATTCAACAGATCTACACAATGTGATTTCTGATTTGATGTTTACTGTCAACATCCCTTGAAGAATGCTCTATGAACTAAACGATTACAATAACATATGTTCATATACTATTAAGAAAGTCTCACTGATGCTTATTTTAATTCAACCAGAACTCATTTTAAGTAATGACAAGTAGAAATCAGCAAGGCAGGGGTTTCTTCTTGACCAAGTGCTTTCTAGACAAAAGAACATTAGACTCTTAGTAATGTTAGATTGCCATAACTCCAAGGAAACCCTAACAAGTATCTGTAACAGTGTCAACCACTTCAATAGCAATGACTGTAAAGCTCACAGTTAATTTCAGTGAACTGAAAAGTCTATTCTTTGCCAGTAGTACTAAACACGTTCATAGTCAGGATCTCATTAAAGTCTCATAACTACCCTGTAATATAAAGAAACTAAAACTTTTAGAAGTTAAATAGCCTAGGCTAGCAATGTGGTTTTCCATGATAAAAACACGAGTTTCCTAACATTTGCCAGCACTTATTTAATTTAGCTGCTTGACAAGTTGGCACATTTGTATCCTATTAAGGCCTGATGACTTCATTTTCAGGAAGCAAACATACAAATATTCTCTTGGACAGCCAGGAAGTCTAAAATTTTGTTTCCTGAGTATGCAGGAGTCCAGTGTGGATGTTCCCCCCACCTTCCCCCCTTTTGGAGAAAAGCAGTGCCACCACCAAGGTAGATGACTTCCTTTCCTGGAAGTATATTTAGCACATTTTAACAGTCTCAAATAGTTTAAATAACACTTGCTATGTTAAACAAAATCATTTTTCAGCAGAGGAAAATATAGTCTTTTATAGACATATTCTATAAACTGGTGTCTAGTTAAATTTGGCTCTAGGTTCTATGGTTTCCTTATAAAGGGAAAGTTAATGCACCATAAAACATTTCTTATTTTAACTGAATTCTTCACTGCAGTGATCAAAATTCATAATTGGGACTGACTCAGAAATTTGTCCCAATCCCAAAGCCAAGTCAACACCAAGAGATGCAATCAATTTGCAGTGCCAGAAAACCAGTCCAGGTTATAACTGATAATTGACAGAGAGGCTGTTCCTTTACTGAAATATACCACTCTGTAAATATTAGTCATACGTTACCCTATATTTGAAAGCAATTTGAAGACCTATGGGGCCATAAGGAAGACTGTCTCTGCTGGGTAAATTTAAAAGACAACAAGAAACATCATTCAAGGTATATTTCAAGAAGCCTCAATAAATTTGATGTCTATGAAATAATCTCCCAAAAGAGTTTTATATGTGCTTTAAATACTTACTCCATTCTCATGAAAATAATATATGTAACTTGTTTTTATTGTCTTCATAATTAAATTTGGAGTCTTTGTGAATAAAATGGAGAATGGAACCCTGATTTATATCATTGAGCTCTAGTAGAGAAGGGTCATCCTCTGACAATCGATCAGAAATACGTTAAACCTGAGGTTGCCAATTAGTAAAATACTTGTACGCACTTGGAAATACACATAGTTTCCATAGACTCAAACGCTATGACTCCTTTTACATTGACCTTACTTTGGAGATAATTAATTTTGATTTCTTGCCTTAAATAAATACACAAAATGTGTGATTAAAGTAGTTTTCAGATTACTTAGGGAAAGCTATTTTTAAAAAAAAATAGGACCTAAAAACCACTACCCAATCATAGTGTAAGAGTTTTTCTGAAAGATCTGAACCAGATAGAAGAAGAGAGAAGTGAAGTAGCTTACAAAATGGTCGTGTGATCGCCTGCAACTTAAGAATATACACCAAAACACAGAAAACGAAAATTCCAAAATGAAAACATACAGTTACTCAAGATGACACAAAGTCAATGTCGGCTCAGTAACAGGGGAGCCCTATATGCTGACCAGGTCAAAGCCAGAAATTAGATTATATCCCACAGAGAATGAGACACAGCTTGCCCATTAAACATAGAAACAAAGAAAACACTCTTAACACTTACAATGGTCTTCTTGTCAGTTTCATTTTCAAAACACTGATTTTCTTTATTGTGTTCAATACATGAAGCATTTTCCTTTGGTGCACTGCAAACTGTAAGCTAAAAAACAAAGTTTTAAAAAATCAATATGTACTTGTTTTCTACAATGTGAAATAAATGTTTTTCAAATTTTTAACATGCACATTAAAATGTGTAAGAACTGAATATTATTAAGTACTGCTTGTGCTAGTTCTAGAATATGAATACACTGTCTAACCCAAAAAGAAAAGAGAAAATGGGACAGTTATTCAAAGATTAGTTTATAAATTTCAAAGCTTCATCAGGGAGTGTTGAACTTGGATATTCAAATTTAATTGATGAACTGGTCAAAACTGAAGTTGGTTCATGGGGATATGAAGATAGAAGGGCATCTAATGTGAGTTCCCAATTCATTGCAGGAATCTCTACTCTCTGGTACCCTCTGGAGCCCACAGAACAAGCAGAGGCACTGAGTGATTTTGTTCTGGAATATCTTTTCAAGTGTCAGTGTACGATTACAGCTTTAAATGACAGAAACAATGTTTGTTCATTGACCATTGCGTTCCCTAAATTAAGGGTTATTCTCCATTGCGTGTTAATGTACCCGTTGGCATTGCCCTGTAAGAATTAGAGCTTGAGGAACTGGTTCAAGAAAATGATGTCTGGCTACTGCTATTGTTGCAAATAACAAAGCCATTTGTTTTTTCACCTAGGAGTCTTCTGACAGCATCCATGAAATCATGGCAGGGCTTTGGACTGCAAGAAGGGTAAAAATCCTAGACCCCTCACCGTTCTTGACAGTTATGGTGACAAGAACGGAATGCTGACAGAGCCATGGCTTTCTGGATCCTCTAGCCTCAGCTATTCCAAACGTTATAACTAACTAACTCCATTGCACTGACTGATGGCACCTCGTAGGTTATCTTTCCAACATCTTTTTTCTATCTCACTGGCACTCGAGGTCCAAGGCCAATTTTTATTCACATGGCAAGGCCTCCAGTAAGTTTATAGTGCTTCCTGAAAATCTAAACTCCTCTGCAATCTGCCATAAAAATGTAGCGCGAGTGGCTTTATTTTCTGATGCTCAAAGTTGTTGCTATATTGATGATGTTCTGTTAGCTGGCAAATCCGAAGACTCAGCCTGCAGGGTGGATAAAAAACTGACAGAATTTAGGAGCAATCTGGGTAAATTCCCTCAGCTGTCAAGGAAAAAATGTGTTGTTTATTTTTTTAGTCTCAACCTCAAAAAAAGAGGTTCAGTACCATACTGGACTCTAAATACTGAAAAGAATATGGCCTTCCTTGGACATTTTACCCAATTTGTTGTCAGCTAATGCACAAATCAGCATCCTTAAAGTGGGGTCCAAATCAACAGGCTGTATTGGAAGCTCTTGGCAAGCTGTGGCATGCTCTCTGCCTTTGCAGCATGACAACACTACTGAGTCCTCTGAACTCATTGATGAGCCTGTATGAGTAAGACAGGTTGGTGGGAACCTCTGGCAGAGAGAGGCAGCCTCCACCCAAAACCCCCTGAAGCAAAGCCTCTAGTTCAATGGGGTCCTCAATTCACAGAGGTTTACACCAAGTGCCTAGGCTTGCCTCACTAATGGCTTAGCTAAACTGAAACCAATTGTGTCCAGCTATGCAGAGCTGAAAGTGGATGGGGTTCCTCCACTCCGGAAGCAGAAGTCAAGGTTGTTCTCACAGCTCTGGCCAGTATGCCTCCAGAATCTCAATACCTTTACTGGCTTTCTATGCTTCTATATTCCCACCATTACTCCTTCCACTGTTAACATGCCATCAATTTGGCTCTCATAGAAATAGTAATTTTATTCTATACTTCTATATTTCATTCTTTTAAAAATCAATAAAGACCCTTGATTTATATTGCTCCAAAAATACCAACTTATCTCCGATCTTCTTCATAGAATCAAAATTCTTGAAAGACATAGTAGTCGTAACAGTAACAATACTATAGAATAATTTAATGAAACATCATAATAAACTAGGTGCTTTGAGGATATGGATAGTTTATATTCATTTATCTCATTTAAGTTGAAACAGAAACCTGTAAAGTAGGTAACCTGTCATCCTTGATAGGGGACTCAAGAGTTGGAAAAGTTTAGCTTAAGGTAAAAAGTTATAAGCCTAGCAAGTAATGTATACGTTAAAGCTTTTGTTTCAGAAACTACAGATAAGGCCTGACCTGGCTTCCGTGAAAACAGCTGACCTCCTGGGGCACTGCTAAAGATTACCACGTGGGGACAACTGGAGGCATCCGGGCCTTTGTGTTCCAGGGAGAGACATAACACCCGCCCCTGGAACAGCTAACTGCCTAGGACAGGAATGCTGCAAATGTTGCAGCTTCTCCGACCCAATCCTCCCTGAATCTCAGAGCCCTCACCACACCTTGTTTATTCCCTGGTATAAAAACATTGGCATGGAAAGAAAAGACAAGATGGCCTGTTAGGGTATGAACCTGCCATCTTCTCAGATCTCCAGCCATCTGAATAAAGCGCCCATAAAGATTCAATCGCTGTCCTTGCTTATTGGGTTTGGTAGTGACAGGCAGCCCAAACGCTGGTCTCTTTTCCAATTACATCCTTATTTCCTACATGAAAAAACAGAACCTCATTGTGTCTGAACACAAAGTCTATGCACATAACCACTACTCTAAATTCCTGCTCTACCTCCTTACTGCTCACTTATCCTTCAACCTTTCAACTGTGGTTCCCCAGACTAACACCATCAGCATTACCCGGACACTTGTTAGAAAAACCAATTCTTGGGCCTTACCCCAACCTACTGTATCCAAAACTGTGAAAGCAGGGACCCGCAATCTGTGTTTCTTGTGTGATTTTGACACATCTGAGTTTGAAAGCCACTGATCTAGATGTCAAAATGTCAAATGATTTCCAGTGCTTAAAATAAGTAAAATGAGCCAGGTGTAAGAAGTGTTTAGGAAGAGATGGACGATGCTTGGCAAAACGGAGAGCTCATGCCTC
>PVJI01010839.1:0-58615 GCA_004026765.1 Micronycteris hirsuta | reverse complement strand
TTAAGTTCTCTCAGGCCAGCGGGAACTGCTGTGCCCAAAGCTGGGGCGTGATGCTAACTTTGACATTTCCAAGCTTATTCACCTTGAACTAAACCTTTAGTTGCTCTCTCACTGATGCTCTCAGTTGGGTGCTGTAGTCATTGCTAGTGAAATCATCCAGAATAATTGAGGTACACCCAATCTATGGTACACAAGGAAAGCATGCAAAACAACGTCTCAGAACTCATCCTCAAGGGGAAAAAAAATCATTTATTTTTTATTGCTTCACTGCAGCATGTCTGAACAATCTTCACCACTGAATTGCAATAAAGTTTGGTGACTTCATTTCCAGCAGGTAAGTAGTTATATACTTATGGTTACTTCAACTCTTTTCAAAATCAATTGTGCTTGAGGCAATGATAGGGGAAATGAATCACATGTACCAAACCAATATCCACAGGGGCTTTCTTTTTTAATTTGGGAAGAATTAAATCTCTTTTTCTAATACCTGTCATGTTTATGACCTAAGATGCAATATATCATGCTTCCAACTGTGTCAATTTTCTGCTGAAATGAATGTATTGCCCTTCTGTCTCAATTAAATTATGTGAAGTAGTCTTGATAAGTTATTCTGGAAGAAGAAATGTTTTGGACATGACTCATCTAGAGACCACATTATATTTAGATGCATTAAAAACCTAAGCCAGCTTCCAAACCAAAAATGTAGTCTCACACCTACACAAAGGGCAAAGACTGCAAATCTTGATACTTGTCAATGAAATTACACATATCCATTTACCCTAAAAACAACCTGGATTACTCCCTAAGTGTGTGTGTGGTGGGAGGAGGGGAGCTACAAAATGGAACAAGTCAGCAAAGTCAAGTCATCTCTAACTGTATTAACTTCAGAAACAAACCCTTGTTCGCCCTGCTGGGCCCCATATTGCCTACTCAGGGAGCAGGTCTAGGCACTGGCGTTCCTTGGTTCCAGCCTACACATTTCCTATCAAGCCTCCTATCCACCAGAGGAATAACAGAAAAGCCTAGGACATAGGAAAAGAAGGAGTCTTGATTCTTTCAGTTCCAGCTTTTCTTCCAATGCAGTGGCTATATTATTTCCAATGAGAACTCCTTAGTTCATGGACCCTGTAGGATTTCATCTTTCTATATGAAGTAGAAAGCCACTAAGGAAAAACGCGTGATCATTTCAACCTATGCCAGACTCTCTTATTGCCCAAGAAATAAGTGAAAAATGCAAATAAACATTTCCAATACTTAGATATCAGAAATTATTTAGTTAAGAGGCTGAAGTTATCTCTGAGGATCTGTTAAAGTGACTTTATTCAGGCTCAGGACTTCTCTGGAGCAGATAGTAGGACTTGCTAGTTTTCTTGGGTTTCTTCTCCTCTGCCCAATATCACCCTGTCCACTCAAGTTATACTGAGACTGCAAATATATGTACATATAATTGTGTATTCATGGTTACTTTATCTTCTTTCCAAAATCAATTCTGTTTGAGGCAATTATAGGGGATATAAATCACATGTACCAAACCAATATCCACAATGACTTTTTTTAATTTGGAAATAATTAAACCTCTCTTCCCAGTAGCTATCAATTTTATGTGTGTGTGTGTGTGTGTGTGTGTGTGTACAGGTAATTCTGTATAAGACGGTGAGCAAGGGCTGATGAACAAAAGCAAATGGACTTTGAGAGATGAGACATAAACAGATCAACCTGCGGGCTTAAGGAACATTGTGGGGAGGTTATCATTTACTTGACTTCTGCAAATAACCTGCCAACATCCTGGTGCCCTGAGCAATAGTAGTTTGGGAGACATAAAGAGACAA
Source organism: Micronycteris hirsuta (assembly GCA_004026765.1). Classification (NCBI taxonomy): domain Eukaryota; kingdom Metazoa; phylum Chordata; class Mammalia; order Chiroptera; family Phyllostomidae; genus Micronycteris; species Micronycteris hirsuta. The sequence continues at coordinate 56,786 of PVJI01010839.1, read as the reverse complement.
TATCCTTGGAGTGGACAATGGCATGTCCACAATGGGTGCTTGCAGCAGAGAGTGGCAAGCCTTCCTCAAGCATCTTTGCATGTGTGGTCAGGAGAGAGCACTGGAGTAAACACTAGTGGTCAAAACAATTCCATTAACAATAGCATCAAAAAGAATAAAATGCTTAGGAATAGCCTAACCAAGGAGATTAAAGGCTTATAAACAGAACACCACAAAACATTGCTGAAAGAAATTAAAGACACAAATAAATGGAAGGCATCCTGCATCCATGACTGAAAGATTTAATGTTGTTAAGATGTCCATGCTACCCAAAGCAATCTACAGATTCAGTGCAATCCCTATCAAATCCAATGGCATTTTTTTGCAGAAATAGAAAAATTAAATTTATAAGGAATCTCAAGGGTCCCCAAATAGCTAAAACAATTTTGGAAAAGAACAAAACTGAAGGCTCACACTTTCTGATTTCAAAATATATGCATCTTACTAAGCTACAATAACCAAAATAATGTGATGGCAGCATACAGACAAATAGATTAATGAAATAGAATAGAGAGCCCCAAAATAACCCCTTGCATATAGGGTCACATGATCTTTGAAAAGGATACCAAGACAATTCATTGGGGAAACGATGGTCTCTCAAACAAAGGAGACCATGAAACTAGATGTCCACATATAAAAAAATAATAATAATAAAGTAGAAACCATATTTTAAACCCTATACTAAAATCAACTCAAAGGAATTAATGACCCAAAATGCAAGACCTAAAGCTGTAAAACATCTAGAAGAAAACAGAGGGGACAAATTTCATGACATTGGACTTGGTAATAATGTGTTGTATATGACAACATAGGTGCAGGCAATGAAAGCAAAAATAGACAAAACTATACCAAACTCTAAAAATTTGTACATCAAAGAACATAATCAACAAAGTGAAAAGACAACCTAAAAAATATTTGCAAATCATATATCAGATAAAGGACTAATATCCAGAAGACATAAAGAATTATTATAACTCAACAAAAAGAAAATTAAATAATCCTATTTAAAAATAGACAAAGGGAGATTTTCCGGCCAAGATGGAGGCATAGGTGGACACACCGTGCCTCCTCGCACAACCAATAGATGAAAAAACAGCAATTTAAAAACCAAAAACAGCCAGATCTGACAGAAAACTGAACTGAGTGGAAGTCCAACAACCAAGGAGTTAAAGAAGACACGTTCATCCAGACCTGTAAGCAGGGCAGAGCCGGGAGGAGAGCGCGCAGCGAGATGCAGTTTGTGGAGCAGTACCAGCAACACTCCAGCTGCCCGGAGGGGCCCGTGGCGGGGGCGCCTATTCAGAACGCAGCGGGCACACTCGGTGAAACCAAGGCTGAGACTGGTGGATCCGGCAGTCCCGCATTCACGTGCAGATAAACCGGATGGAAAAGCTGGGTAGCAGAACAGACTACGCGGCCCACCAATGCAGGGGAAACAAAGCCTCAAACCACCGATTGAAAACACCTGTGGGGGTTGAGGCGGCAACGGGAGGAACTCCCAGCCTCACAGGAGAGTTCGTTGGGGAGACCCACAGGGACTTGGAACTACACAATCCTGCCCACTCACCCCGGAGCCGGCAAAGAAGGGCCCAACTTGCTTGTGGGTAGGTGGGGAAGTGCAGAGAACAGAGCAAGCGCCATTGTTCTCTCAGGCCCTGCCCCCACAGACAGCATCACAACACAGGGACCTGGGTTACCCCGCCCTGGTGAACACCTAAGGCTCCGCCCCTTAAAGTAACAGGAGCACCAAGGAAAAAAAATGGCCCAAATCAAAGAACATATGGCTCCAGAAAAATTACAACTAACCGACGAAGAGATAGCCAAACTATCAGATGCACAGTTCAAAACACTGGTAATCAGGATGCTCACAGGATTGGAAGAAAAATGGTCACAATTAGTTGAACAAATGAAGGATAATAAAAGGAAATGAGGGAAAATCTGCAGGGAACCAATAGGGATGAGAAAGAAACTGGGACTCAAATCAATGGAGTGGACCAGCAGAAAGAAAAAACATCCAACCAGAAAAGAATGAAGAAACAAGAATTCAAAAAATGGAGGAGGGGCTCAGGAACCTCCAGGACATCTGTAAATGGACCAACATATGGATCATAGGGCTGCCAGAAGGAGAAGAGGAAGACCAAGGGATTGAAAACTTATTTGAATAAATAATGAAGGAGAACTTCCCCAAGCTGGTGAAGGAAATAAACTTCCAGGAAGTCCAAGAAGCTCAGAGAGTCCCAAAGAAGTTGAACCCAAAGAGCAACACACCAAGGCACATCATAATTACATTACCTAAGATTAAAAATAAGGAAAGAGTCTTAGAAGCAGCAAGAGAAAAGGAGACAGTTACCTACAAAGGAATTCCCATAAGACTGTCAGCTGATTTCTCAAAAGAGACCTTTTGGGCAAGAAGGGGCTGGAGAAAAGTATACCAAGTCATGAAAGGCAAGGACCTACAGCCAAGAATACTCTATCCAGCAAAGCTATCATTTAGAATGGAAGGGAAGATAAAGTGCTTCTCAGATAAGGTCAAGTTCAAGGAGTTCATCATCACTCAGCCTTTATTATATGAAATGTTAAAGGAATTTATATAAGGCATGGAGGGATATCAACAGGGGAGTGGTAGGGGGAGAGAGGGGGAAAAGGTACAGAGAATAAGTAGCATAAATGGTAGGTAGAAAACAGATACGGGGAGGTTAAGAATAGTATAGGAAATGTAGAAGACAAAGAACTTATGTGTAAGACCTATGGACAAAAACTAAATGGCAGGGAATGGGGGGTGGGGGTAGAGGGGGAGAATGGGGGGGATGGGATAACTGTAATAGCATAATCAATAAAATATATTAAACAAAATAGACAAAGGACTTGAATAGATATTTCTCCAAAAATGGCATACAAATGGCCAATAAGCATATGAAAAGATACTCAACATGATGAATCATTACAGAAATAAGAACCAAAGCCCCAATGAGATATCACCTCACACCTGTCTGGATGGTTGTTATCAAAAACAATAATAATAACAGAATAATAAGTACTGGTGAGGATGTAGAGAAATGGAACCCTTGTGAACTACTGGTGGGATTATAAAATGGTGAAACTACTATGGAAAACAGTATGGAACTTCACAAAAATTTAAAAATAGAACTGTATGATCCAGAAATTCCACTTCTTAATTTATATCCAAAGTAATTAAAAGCAAGATCTCAGCCCTGGCTGGTGTAGCTCAGTGGATTGAGCACAGGCTGGGAACCAAAGGGTCCCGGTTTGATTCCCAGTCAGGGCACATGCCTTGGTTGAGGGTCAGATCCCCAGTGAGGGGCCACATGACAGGCAACCACACATTGCTGTTTCTCTCCCTCTCTTTCTTCCTCCCTTCCCTTCTCTCTCTAAAAATAAATAAATAAAATCTTTTTAAAAAAAGCAGGATCTCAAATACATATCTGCACACCCATATTCATAGCAACACTATTTACAATAATCCATAGGTGGAAGCAACCCAAGTGTCCATTGATGAATGACTGGATAAACGAAGTGTGGCCTGTACATAAATGGAACATTATTCAGCCTTATAAAAGCAAGGAAATACTACTACAGTTATAACATGGATGAACCGTGAAGACATGCTAAGAAAAATACGCCAATCACAAAAAGACAAATACTGCATGATTCCACTTACATGAGGAATCTACAGCAGTCAAGTCAATAGAAGCAAAGTATAATGATGGTTACCAGAAGCTGGGGTGGAGGGGTGTGGGGAGGGAAGTTGTTAAATGAGAGTAGAGTTTTGGATTTGCGATACAAGAAATTTCTGGAGATCTATTTCACAAATATGTGAAGAAAGTTTAACATTACTGAACTTTTACTTAAAAATGGTTATCATGGTAATTTTATGTCGTGTAGTTTTTACCACAATAAAAAAAAAGTAAAACTGATAGTGGTAGTCACTACATTCAATGCACTAGTTTGTACACACATGAGAGACACATCTTGGGGGTTCACAGAAACATCCATGAAAACTTTAAGAAGCTAAATTAATGCTAGGAAAGGTTTCAAAAATCATCTTGATTTGGAGACTAATATAAGTGCATATTTAAATTAATTAAAAATAATTATATTTTATATTATGCACCTATAATATAAATGTGAGCTCATTTTGCCATCATATCAGGAGACATCTAGGTTACATATAAATGTATGGCATCCCATATATTTTTCCTATAAGGATGACAGAGGATACTCTTTTCTAGACTTAGCAAGTATCTTCAGAAATTTGGCCAGCTCTAAACATTGCAAATGTGCCCCCAGCTATTTATATTACCATAAGCATTATAGCCCTATATCACATGATGTGGTAATTTGATATATATGTCACAACTTCTCAACACGAAGGGAGCTCATGATTTCAGAATAGACATAAATTATTCTTGACTGTAATTAATATGATGGACTCAAAGAGGAGACAATAATTCATAAACTAGACTTGAAGTGGTGCCTTGGGGATACTTCAGCACTAACAGCAGATCTATCCTGTCTCAATCCATCACCGCTGAAGGATAATATGTCATGGGATTGTTATCAAGACCTAAATAATTCAAAAGTCCCATGGGATATAATGAAGGATTAAGTTAAACTTTATTTTGAGGCAAGTCATAAAATCTGCTTTTGAATCTGCCAAGGTGGATGACAAATGCATTTAAAACATAACAATCAATCCAGTAGCTTTTATAGCTAACAAGTTGATATAACCTCTACTGCAACCTCCACCCTCCCCCCAAAACATCCTATTTACTGTTGGAATGCAATGTGTGTTAGAATAAAATAGACTCAGGGACACCAAGGAAGAGGGTGCTGCTTTAATCACATGGGATGATGAGAGTGAACTAAATCCACTGGCCAGACATCATTTCAGAGGGCTCATGTCAGCAGCACATCTATAATAATAATAATAATAATAATGTTTTACCTTTCCAGTTGCCTGGTTGTTCCACTCCATTGTGTTTCATTGGTTCAAACCTTCTGATTTCACCTACCCTTGAGTGTCCAAGATAAACACTACCCATGACTGTGAACCTTCCTTGTTTACTGAAGTTCAGGAAAGATGGATAGAAATAGATCTTATTAAATAAAAACTTATGGTTTTTAATGAAAAAAAACTGAGCCATCCGAGTTTAAATATCTGTTCCTAAGATACCAATAGGAACACTAGTAGTTCTAATATTGGATATAGTTGGAAGTAAATTAGAAAGGAGGAATGAGGTAAAAATAGAAAGAAAAGATGAAGAGTTTTGTCCTGGCCATGCTATGAGTGAGAGTTATGAAGACAAATATCTACTAACTGGAAGTATATAAATAGAGGTTGAGAAAAAGGTCGGAACAAAGTCTTGATTTGGAAGTCTTCAGCACATGGGCCAGCTGAAGCCCTTGGAATGGATAAAATTTCCTTTCCAAAGGTGAGAGCATAGAAGATATAGAATCAAAAGGGCATCAATTGTGCCTTGAGGAATGAAGAGACAGAGGTGGAAGAAGAGGATAGCATGGTGTCCTTAAAGCTGATGAAGTAAAAAATGTTTCCTATGACTAGAAAAGGTTCTACATTCACTTACTCAGTTTTTAAGGGCCTTCAGATCATTATGTACTGGTATGTGTTTAAAGAGTGAAGTCCCAGGATACCTATGGACAAAAATGAATGAAATGTGATTATGAATATTTTTATCCAAAACAGGAACCAAGCTGGGCCAGAAAAAAAATAAAGAAATAAAAGTTGGAGGGAAAAAAACAAACCTAAGTCTGAATCAAGTCACAGGGAAAGGTCAAATGAGAAGATGATCCTTTACACATAAACAAAATCACAGGTGCTGAGCAGACTGGAGTCTTGTCTTCACTGGAACAAAACACCATTTGGAGGGCTTTGGTGTACACTTGAGGGCTAACTAACCCTTTGTGTGAACAGAGTTCTAAGGGCTTCACAGTGTATCATACATAGCAGTTAAGGGCACTAACTATAGCATCAGATAGACTTTAAGTCAAGTTCTGGATCTGTCACCTACACACCTGTGACTAAAACCCATTCCCTCTGAGACTCAGTTTCCTGATCTGTAAAATGGAGATGATAATAGTAAATACAGTCATCCCTTGCTATATCGCGGTTCACTTATTGAGGCTTCACTGTATCACATGTTTTTTAAAAAAATATATCTAATTCTGTATCACGGAGTTTTCACTATATTGTGGGATTTTGCGGTATATAGGTATTTATATAATTTTTATGATTTTAATTATTTTTGCCTAAAAATTTTAAAACAATATAAAAAATATAAAAAATGTTAATTAAAATTATTAAAAGAATATTAAATTGAAATAAGTGTTTCTCAAGAGCATTTCTCTGCATGGAGAAGCTGCCTCTGCAGATGTCCACTCACAACTGTTGACGGATGAAGACCTGATGGAGATGACGAAGTCAGCAAGTGAAGAAGAGGATGAGGAACAAAACGAACTACAGGTTGGAGAAGCGGAGGAGGTTGGCCTAATACTCGATCGTCTTGCAACCATGGTCAGAATGGCCAAAGAACTTCAGCGAGTGGCTGAAGAATGGGACCCCCAGATGCTTCATTCATTGTACTTCATAAATACAGTTGAGAGTGGCATGTTAGTTTATAACAACCTTCTCACTCAGAAGAAAAAGCAGCACCAGCAACTCCCCATAACTATGTTCATCACTCGGACGAAGAGATAGTTACGCCTACGCCTTCAGTGGAAATAGAAGTTACGGCCCAGGGCGAAGATACTGCACCACCTGATGAAGCGCCTGATGAAGTGGTGCCTTCAGAAGAGCTGTAATGCTCTTCTGGGCTGTGCAGTACATTCATCTCATCGTCTTTGCCTTCATTGCCATCAGTACTGCACAACTACATAATTCATGATCTTCATCATTCAAATTGTAGTATACTTCACTGGTGAGTACCCATATAGAATGTTATATTTTGTTAAAATTCCATAGGTTTAAGAGTGTAGAAAGTGTTTAAGAGCATATGAAGTGTTTATAAGAGTGTGGGAAAGGTTAATAAGAGAGTGAGAAAGGTTTATAGGAGTGTGGGAAGAATTTATAAAGCCTTAAAATATATATAAATAATAAAATAAATATAACGCCACTACTTCACGGATTTTCACCTATCACGGGGATCTCTGGAATGTAACTCCGTGATAGGTGAGGGGTCACTGTACCATACATCATGGAATTGTAGTAAGAGTCAAATGAGATACTGTATGGGAAGCACTTAGCACAGTTCCTAGATTAGTAAATGCTCAGTAAATCTATAAAACAGCCTCAACCCTACTGATTACATTTCCCCACACTGAGAACCAAAATTATCTCAAAAAGAAAGTACCATCTGAGAGTTCTTAGAACTATTTGGAAATTTTGTGCCTTTACATCATCATCATGTCAAGAAAGCCCCGGACACTTTGGAAACCCCACTCCTTAAGACTCCCTTCACCCACAATGGGTCTAGTCCCCCAGTGTAGCATTATCTGGGTGTCACCTTCCAACATTTTCCTGGGCCATAGATGATTATGTTTGCTTTGCTCCCCAGACTACAGCCTCCTGAGTGACTTACCAATACCTGACTTGTCCTTGACCCTCATGTCAACCTCATTTTTTACACACACACCAAGACCAAGCTCAGAATCACCAAAGTAGGTTGAAGCTTTCCCAGAAAAACTCAGTGTCTTCTAAACAGTTTCTATCCTCCTTTAAATATTATTTAAAATTCAAAATAGATTTAATACCAACATGAGACTAAGTAAGTACTGCTTGGTCTTCAAACTATGCAGTTTCCACTCACATACAACTGCCCACTTTGGGAATCATTAAACAACCAAAGACCTGGGCCCTAGGCCAGTCCTGCTCTAAGTGGTTGGTAATTTAGGGAAAGTCTTTACTTTCTGAGCTCTGGTTGCTCAATTATAAGATAATGAAGTTAAACTAAGGATTAAGTTTTTTATCACTACTTCTAGCCAAGATGGAGGCGTAGGTAGACACACCGTGCCTCCTCGCACAACCAAAAGAGGAAAAACAACAATTTAAAAAACAAAAATAGCCAGAACTGACAGAAAATTGAACTGAATGGAAGTCCAACAACCAAGGAGTTAAAGAAGATATGTTCATCCAGACTGGTAAGCGGGGCGGAGCGGGGCAGAGCCAGGCAGAGAGCGCGCAGTGAGACAGCAGTTTGTGGAGTAGTACCGACAATGCTGCAGCTGCCCGGAGAGATTGCAGCCGGCGCACTCAGTGAAACCCATGGCTGGCCGACCTGGACCCAGCAGAGCCAAGACTGGTGGACCGGGCGTTCCCTCATTCACGTGCAGATGAACCAGGAGAAAAAGCTGGGGAGCGGAGCAGACCATGCAACCCACCATCACAGGGAAATAAAGCCCCAAACCACCTTTGAAAATACATGTGGGGGTTGAGGTGGCAGCAGGAGGAACTCCCAGCCTCACATCAGAGTTCATTGGAAAGACCCACAGGGACTTGGAATTACACAAGCCTGCCCACCCACCCACCCCGGAGCCAGAAAAGAAGGGCTCAACTTGCTTGTGGGTAGTGGGGCAAGTGCAGAGAGTGGAGCAAGCGCCATTGTTTGCTCAGACCCTGCCCCCACAGACAGCGTCACAACACAATGACGTGAGTTACCCTACCCGAGTGAACACCTAAGGCTCTGCCCCTTAAAGTAACAGCTGCACCAAGAAAAAAAATGGCCCAAATGAAAGAACAGATCAAAACTCCAGAAAAAATACAACTAAGTGACCAAGAAATAGCCAATCTATCAGATGCACAGTTCAAACCACTGGTAATCAGGAAGCTCACAGGATTGGTTGAAATTTGGTCACAATTAGATGAACAAATGAAGGATATGCTAAAGGAAATGAGGGGAAATATACACGGAACCAATAGGGATGAGAAGGAAACTTGGACTCAAATCAACGGAGTGGACCAGAAGGAAGAAAAAAACATTCAACCAGAAAAGAATGAAGAAACAAGAATTCAAAAAAATGAGGAGAGGCTTAGGAACCTCCAGGACATCTTTAAACATCCCAAAATCTGAGTCATAGGGGTGCCAGAAGGAGAAGAGGAAGACCAAGGGATTGAAAACTTATTTGAACAAATAATGAAGGAGAACTTCCCCAAGCTGGTGAAGGAAATAGACTTCCAGGAAGTCCAGAAAGCTCAGAGAGTCCCAAAGAAGTTGGACCCAAAGAGGAACACACCAAGGAACATCATAATGACATTACGCAAGATTAAAGATAAGGAGAGAATCTTAGAAGCAGCAAGAGAAAAAGAGACAGTTACCTTCAAAGGAATTCCCATAAAACTGTCAGTTGATTTCTCAAAAGAGAACTTGCAGGCAAGAAGGGGCTGGAAAGAAGTATACCAAGTCATGAAAGGCAAGGACCTACATCCAAGAATACTCTATCCAGCAAAACTTTCATTTAGAATGGAAGGGCAGATTAAGTGCTTCTTGGATAAGGTCAAGTTCAAGGAGTTCATCATCACCCAGCCTTTATTATATGAAATGTTAAAGGGATTTATATAAGGCATGGAAGGATATCAACAGGGGAGAAGGAGAGTGGAGAGAGGAGGAAAAAGTACAGAGAATAAGTAGCATAAGCAGTAGGTAGAAAACAGACAGGGGGATGTTGAGAACAGTATAGGAAATGTAGAAGCCAAAGAACTTATGTATATGACGCATGGACGAAAACTAAAGGGTGGGGAATGAGGGGGGTGTGGAATGGAAGGGAATAAAGGGGGGAAATGGGACAACTGTAATAGCACAATCAATAAAATATATTTTTTAAAGTTTTTTATCATATATTGTTTACCACAAAACTGCATTTTCTTTGTATTTACCTCTATCCTAATCTAAGATAAATGGCTATATTCATTTCAGATAAAAAATAGGTATTGATTCTGCACATTCACAGATAAACGGTTCAACAAGATCTAGATTTGTAGGAGTTTGTCCCATAATTCTATAGAATGAAGAAACATGAACTGAAAGCCATCATGTCTGGATCCCGACGTATAATCAAAGATTCTAAACTCTCTGATCTCTAACTATGTCTTGGTCACAGCAGGTATAACCAGATTACTGTCCTAAGTTTTCCTGAGGTAAGACAACCATTTCACAATTACACCAAATAAAACTTCAGAGTCTTTACCACTGGCCTCTCTGTGAATACCTCTGAGATTACAGACAGCACCAGAAATAGTGACATTCTCTCCTCATATTGATCCTGCCGCTAGAGCAGGGGGAATCAATACTCACTACAGCAATGATTTGCTGAATTTTCCATTCAAAGAAATCAGCTTCTATTTAGGCTGAGGGACCAAATGTCTACCACTTTTCAATAGAAGTTTGATGACTGGGGAGAATATTCAAGTCCCAAAGAAAATCAAAGTCGGGGAAATTAGATGGAAAAAAGAAAACTCTTAAAAGTAGGGCAACCGAGTTATTTGAAAGGTTCAAGTGCCACTTCCTCTGCAGTGGCAGGCCTCCTAACTGGAAGTGATGCTCTCCAGGTAGAACAGCACCCCAGCCTGATATGGTCCCTCAGATAGGAGCTTCTTGTTCCAGTGAGAATATAATTTAAGCATTGCTCCTATTTCCACTATTACTTCCAGAACTTTCCCCTTTTACTGTCACACAGAAATCCCTCAAACCATCCATTTCTTCCCCTAATGAACATCACTGTCCTAGTTATCCACCACGCTCCTGACTATGGCCTTAACTTCACTAAGAATTTTGACATCTGGTTAGTTTTCCTCTCTTCTCCTAATACTACTCCTGAAGCTACAATCATTCTGGTAAATCCCAATATTGGTCAAGACAACTTAAATAGGTCTTGGTCACATAGTTCCTTGACTTCCTCAGTATCAGTGACCTTCACCTCATCTCCACAACAGAACCCAGTCCATTGCCAAGTCTGTACCTTCCTGGTCAGCATGCAGAATTATTCTACCTCTAAAATCAGACTCCATTATTCCATTTTTTAACTAAAATCTCTACTCCTCTACAGATCTCTCACCATCTTATTCCCAACACACCTTTTTTTTTTGTTGTTAATTTGCTGCTATCTTTAGTGCCTTGAGACTGCTGGTTTTTTTCCCAACTACTCACCAACTCCTAGATTCACAACCTATTCTATTTATCCTGGGCCCCATGGGCATGGTCAGTTCCAAGGTTGACACAATTAGCATGCTTGTTGCCTTGATTCACCATGCCCTAAATCAATCCGATCAGTTTTTATTCTCAAGTACTGAGGAGCTTTATTCTAAAATGCAAACTTGAGAACTTAGCTTTCAATTGTAACTTCTAAAACTTATTATTGTTAAATAAACCATGGAATTCGGAGGTAGATTGATCTTAGAAATCATCTAGTTCAAGTGCCCCTCAATTTGCTGAAAAGAGAACAGAAAGAAACTGTAAGAGGTGAAATAACTTGCAAAGGTCACAGAGCTCATTAGGCAGCAAGGTTAGAATCACATCCCTAGGCTTCTGACCTCCAGGCTCCCGGCTTAAAGTTCTTTCCTTTATGCCACATCACCTCCCTTGGTCAGTCACTCACTGGTGTTCATTGCACACAGGGGCTGGAATAAAGGGCAGCTCATTCTCCAAATTAGGGAATTTTATACCATACAAGCATCCCTAAAGACATAAAAATGCATTGTCTTTGTTTTGATTTATTTTGCTTTGTTTTTATCAATCTTTGTCTTGTCCAACTGGGGAAAGTAACTCTTAAATTTGAACAACATAGTAATCACAAACAATCTATACTCACTGATACCCTTGAGTCTGCCCAGACCTCTAGGCCAGGCCGTCGACTCCTTTTCACTTATATGTGGAATCTCATGAACAAAATAAACTAACAAACAAAATAAAAGTAGAATCAGAGCTGTCAGGTTAGGAGGCAGGTGGAAAAGGTGAAAGGATTAAGTAAAAAAAAATATATCTCATATACAGACAATGGTATGGTCGTTACCAGAGGGAAATGGAGGTAGGAGGAGGCAAGAGAGGAAAAAGGAGGGATAAATGGTGATGGAAAGAGACATGACCTGGGGTGGTGAACACACAACACAATACACATATGCTGTATTATAGAATTGGACACCTTAAATCTTTATAATTTTATTGACCAATGTAAGGTGAATACATTCAATTAAAAAGTAAAATAAAATAACTATAAAGAAGAACATATGGGTCCAATATAAACAACAGGATGCACTGTATGTGAAAATTCTCATCTTAAAAATTATCTCTAGCAGCACAATACTTCTATTATTTAATTTGTATTCTACTACATTTGGAATTATTTGTAAAATTTTAAGAAAAAAATCAGACAAAAAATATAGACACTAAAACAGTCCCCTCTCCAGACCTTAACACCAGAAGTTCTGGTAATAAAGCTGTTGTGAGCCAGGGAGCATCCCAGAAAGGAGTTCTTCACACACCTTGGTGTCTGTCTACAATGCTGGGTTCATTAGGGGAGACCTCCCCAATAAGTCGGTAGAGTCACGCACAGGTCACACACACAGAGGGGGAGCTTACACGACAGACCCGGCAGGGCAATCGTCCAGCATGAAGTCCCAGTCACTGGCAGTGTCTGCAAGTGGAGAGGTGGGCATTGGTCTCAAGCCAGGTGGCTGCAGTGATGGCACGTGTCCAGGGGAGTGCAAGTCCAGCAGGGCTCTGAGCGTGACCTGTGGCACAGCAAGCTCGAGCTTTGGATGGTCTGAACTCTGAGTTCTTATTGCCCACCAGGGTGGAGGTCCCACACATATCAGTGTCCAGATGGAGTCCTTATCCAAGTGACCAGACTTGTGGTTTTGGGCATTTCAGTCCCTCCTAAGGGTGTTCCCATTACACCCCTTTACCTCAGTCAGGACATAGCACTTGACGGAACTGTCAGAGCTGACAGTGACTCCATTTTGGATTGTCAAAGGTGTCCAAAAACTTTGCTGTGCTCATGCTCTATACAGAGACCAAGTTACCTGGATATTTTTTAAATTTCCCCAGGCAATGCTGATGCCCATCTAGTTTAATAACGTTTTTTAATTTTAATTTTTTATTTTCAATTATAGTTGATATATAATATGTTTTAGGTGTACAACATAGTGATTAGACATTTATATACCTTACAAAGTGACTACCTCATCTGACACAATACAGAGTTATTAGAGTATAATTAACTCTGTTCCCTATGCTGTACTTCACATCCCCACAGTTCAAGAATATTTATCTCATATAGCTACAGCTTCAAAGCATGAGGTGGATACAATCTTCTGGGGTCCCACTTCTAAATAGCAACACAGTCCAGGAACTTCTTGGCAGCTGCTGCTCTTGAACTAAAGATTCCCAAACCAGGCATGTATAGAAATCAGCCCAGGTCCCAAACTCACCCCCGCTGTATTCAGGTGTGTAGTTCAGCCATGTGGATATTTTCTATGCATACTGTGATGTCATTACATGTGACATCAGCGGCCTCATACAGCATCCTCTCACGGTTTTCTTCTCTTGAATTTTTGCTCTAACTTTGCCTGAATGACCTAGGGTGTTTCAACACTACTCTGGGATATTATTTCCTCATCTGTAAAGATAACAACTTGACTTGCTCTTAGTCTGAAGATTGGCAGTCCCTCTGCAGCTGCTCTTTCCTCAGGCGCCCTCTAAAGACTCCCTCCCGGCCCAAATTTTGGTAATATAAACCAGTTACAACCATATTGTACATCTGCGGGTTTTGGTAATACAGACCAATTACAACCATATTTTATATATACAAGACCAAGTTGAAATACTATTATTATTAAGCATTTCCAATAGGCCAGCCACTGTGCTAAGTATTTTTAAATATTGTCATATTTAATTCCTTTGAGTTCCTATAAAGACAGATACTATTATTGACATTTACAAATGAGGAATTAGATTCAAAGATATGAAATAAGATTCCCAAAATGGCCCAGGAAATGGCACAACAGGTTCAAACCATATTTAGCTGATTCCAGAGCCCTCTATTCTGTTTTATTTCTCTTCATGTTTACAAACTAAATTAAATAGATGTTCCGCTGAGTGCTACCCATGCTCACATTATTAAGAATTTGAAAAATTGGGTTTTAAGTCAATAAGTTATGACTCTATTTTGTTTTTACAGAAACTTAATCCTGTGAGGCTTACAGAGATGATTTTCCATTACAGAAACACACACACACACACACACACACAGAATCAAAGTAGCCATTAGATTTTCCTCTTTTTTATAGCTGTGTACTATTCCTTTATGTAAATGTACCACAGCTTTTTTATCCACTCATCTACTGATGGCATTTGGGCTGTTTTCAGTTAATGGCTATTGTAAATAATACTATTGCCATGAACACATGGGTGCGTATATTCTTTTGAATTGGTGTTTCAGGTTTCCTAGGATATATTCCTAGAAGTGGGATTGCTGGGTCAAAAGGCAAACCCATTTGTAATTTTTTGAGGAAATTCCATACTGCTTTCCATAATGGCTACAACCATCTGCATTTCTACCAACAGTGCAAAGGGTTCCCCTTTCTCCACATCTTCACCAGTACTTGTTGTTTGTTGATTTATTGATGGTAGCCATTCCGAAAGGCATGAGGTTATATATCATTGTGGTTTTAATTTGCATCTCTCTGGTGATTAGTAATAATGAGGGTTTTTTTTTTTCATATGTCTATTGGCTATCTGTATGCTTCCTTTAGAGAAGTGTCTATTCAGGTCCTTTACCCATTTTTCAATTGGATTTTTTGTCTTCCTGGTGTTGAGCTGTATAAGTTCTTTGTATATTTTGGAAATTAACCCCTTATCAGATGTATCACTGGCAAATACAAGGTCTGTCCAAAAAAAGTACAGCCATCGTTAACATAACAAGAGTAGTTTGTACAACATTGACGTAACCTGGCAGCCAAAACAGTGGACTAGCATGCACACGGGTGAACAATGACAACTTCACTGTACTAGTCAGTGGGGACAGTAGACACCATTGAGTGAGCATGTGCACTGTGTGGCTGTTGCATTCAAAATAACTGAGCAGTGCAGGAACAGATCTGCATCAAATTTTGCATTAAGTTTGAGCATTCCTCCAGGGAAACTATTTGGATTCAGAAGGCTGAGCTATGGGCAACTGGTGATTGAAAGCTTCATCATGACAACGCATCCACTCATGCATCACATCTCATGCAGAGTTTTTTGGCAGAACATCAGATCACCCAAGTGACAACCCAGATTTCGTACCCTGTGACTTCTGGTTTTCCCAAAACTAAAATCACCTTTGAAAGGGAAGAGATTTCAGACCATCAGTGACATTCAGAAAAATACAACAGGGCAGCTGATGGTAACTGGGAGAACTGTGTGAGGTCCCAAGGTGCCTACTTTGAAGGGGACTGAGGCGTCATTGTCCTTTGTACAGTGTTTCTTGTATCTTCTTCAATAAATGTCTCCATTTTTCATATTACATGGCTGGATACAGTGTGTTCCCTTTTCATTTTGTTGATTTTCTTTTTCTGTGAGAAAGCTTTTCAGTTTGATGTAGCCCCATTAGCTTATTTTTTCCTTTGTTTCCCTTGCCCTAGGAGGTGTGTATTGGTGATAACGTTGCTATGAGAGATGTCTGAGATTTCACTGCTTATGTTTACTTCTAGAATTTTCATGGCTTCATGACTCACATTTAAGTCCTTTATCCATTTTAAGTTTATTCTTGTGTATGGTGTGAGTTGGTGGTCTAGTTCCACTTTCTTACACGTACCTGTCCGGTTTTCCCAGCACCATTTATCGAAGAGACTGTCTTTACTCCATTGTGTCTTCTTGCCTCCTTTGTCAAATATTAATTGACCATAAAGGTGTGAGTTGATGTCTGGGCTCCCTTTTGTGCATTGATCTATATGCCTGTTCTTATGCCAGTATCAGGCTGTTTTGATTACAATGTGTCAGGTATTGTGATACCTCCAACTTTGTTCTTTCTCAAGATTGCTGGGGCTATTCAGGGCCTTTTTTGGTTCCATATAAAGT
Organism: Micronycteris hirsuta; assembly: GCA_004026765.1. NCBI lineage: Eukaryota > Metazoa > Chordata > Mammalia > Chiroptera > Phyllostomidae > Micronycteris > Micronycteris hirsuta. The sequence goes on along the minus strand of PVJI01010839.1, from coordinate 40,662 downwards.
TTTGGAATATTTGTTCTAGATCTGTGAAATATGCTATTGCTAAGTGAAATAAGCCAGTCAGAGAAAGACAAATACCATATGATCTTACTTATAAGTGGAATCTAACGAACAAAGTAAACTGACAAACAAAACAGAAAAAGAGGCATGGAAACATGGAACAGACTGACAGCTGTCAGAGGGGAGTGAGGAGAGACTGGATGGGAGAAGGCGAAGGGATTAGTGAAAGAACATATATGCATAACCCACAGACACAGACAACAGGGTGGTGATGGCCAGCACGGGGGACAGGAACTAGGAGGAGGTGAGCAAAGGAGGGGAGAAGAAGGACATCTATAATAATTTCGACAATAAAAATACAGTTAAAAAAAGAAAATTCAAAAAAATAGCCAATAGATACAGTCACCAAATGTTTGTGCTTATATGGAAAGTCTAAGAGATGGTCTACTCCAACTCATTTATAACATATACATAGTGAAACTGAGGTTCAGAGTCTTACCAAGGTCACAAATCTAGTGAGAGGCCGAGCCAGGAGCCCTCTCCACTCTTCGTGCTGCCTCCCACAGTTAGCATTACCAACTTCTTTACAGCCACAGATGATTTTTTAATCCACTCATCAATTCTTTTAGAGACACCGCTAGCATCTCATTACAATAGTTCTGCACAACAAAGCTGTTTCTGTGTAGCACAGAACAGTTCAAAATCATACCACTTTGTCTCTGAAGTCACATACAACCCGAAGAGCACACGAAATTCTGAAGATGAATTTCTTTCTGGTGTCTCCCCACATGCCAATTACTCTGCATGTAAGAAAAGCCTAGTTATGTATTTATGTGTGTGTTGTTCCTTTTGAAAGAATTTGATCAGACTACACCATATGCAGATTGTGGTTCTTTTATATAAGGAGCACTTGCCCTTTACTGTCCCCTCCTTTTCCTGACATATCCAGATCACTTTTAGCATAAGACAAAAAAGGACCAAGCCTTGTACCCAGGTGACAGGTTGGGGAGATGCTCACTACACAGAATCAGTCATTACCTTTGCTATGTTTGAAAATGTACTGTACATATTTCCTGTTCAATACAGTTTTCCACAATCCATTCATTAAGCATACAGTCAGTGAGCATCTCCTGGATGCCCTGTATGAAGGTAGATGAGCAGAGAGATGAACAAGGTAAAGGTCCTGCCTCCAAAGTCTGCCAATGAAAATGGGTGTACACAAACAATGCAATAGAATTTCATAAATGCTATGATAGAAATAAATTCAGGATCTGTGGGATCTCACAGGAGGGGCATTTAACTATGTTTGCGGGAGGGGGGAGGGAAAATTTCCAAATGGCTATCGGAAGTGAGGTGAGTCCTGAAGGATAGCTAAGAATTCTCTAAAATAATTAGATGAGGAGGAAATTTGAGGCAGAGGGAATAGCATTTGCAAAGACCTGAAGTAGAAAATAATATGAAATATTTAGGAGACTGATATCAGTGAAACATGAAGCTGAAAGATGGGGAATATCTCTACCATAAAGGGCCTTTCATCCTATGGGCCCCGGGAAGACCACTAAAGCTGGGAGTCACCTTTGATGCCTGCATCATCACCTCTGTCTAGTTCATCATCAAGTCTTAGTGATTGCACCTTCAAAATATATCTGCGTCTGGCCACCTCTATTATTACCAGGATATAATCAGCCGTCATGGTATCTTGTCTGTACCACTGCAGATGCTTCCAAATTTGGTTTTGCACTTCCATTTATGTTGCCCTTTGAATGATTCTCAGCTCATCAACCAAAACTGTATTTTTTATTATAAATACCATGCCAGCATTCCACTATAAAACCCTCAATGGTTCCTATTGCTTTTATACACTCAAAAATCTTTGATATGATCTACAATACTGCAGGATATTTTCTCTCCCTGCTCATCAAATGTGAAATGCATGCCTCCCTTGCTCACCACGCTCTGACCTGCTTGCCCTTCCGTAAGAGCACCAAACCAGCTCACACCCCAGAGCTTTTACACAGACAGTTCCAACTACTCAAAATGCTCTTCTACCCAATCACCACCCAGTTAATTCTTATGTATCCTTCAGAGCTCAATTTAAATCTCATTTCAAAGGGAGTATTTAATAACTCACAAATCTGAGTTCTATCTCCTCTACATCTCTCGCAGCATCCTAGCCTTTTTCTTCATAGTACAAAGCACAGTATAGAATCAGACAGGCATTTGTGTAAATATTTACTTAATACCTTTCTCTCCCAATAGACTATAAGCTCCATGTTGGCAAGGCCTACTTCTACTTTCTTCACAGCTATATAACCAATGTTTAACATACTGTCTGATACAGAGTGGGTGTTTAATAAATATTTGTGAAAGAATGAATGAAAAAAAGCCAGGAAACAAGGATAAAAAGAGAACAAGCACATTGACAAACACAGTAGAGAAAAATAGACATCATATAGACATTCCAGGGTCAGTTTCAGTCCTCCATAGGTTCTCGTCTGCTTTACTTTTTTTAATAGCTTCATTGAAATATACTTCACATACAATGCAATTCGCCCATTTATAATGTATGATTCAAAAAATTAAAAATAAAGTGTATAATCCAACAATCTTTTGTATATTAGCAGAGCTGTACAAACTGTACCATAATCAATTTTTGAACATATTCATTACCCCAGAAAAAACCCATAACCCTTAACAGTCACTCCCCGAGCCCCCCTCCCCAACACTACGCAACCACTAATCTACTTTCTTCCTTCACAGATTTGTTTATTCTGGATATTTTATATAAATTAAATTATTCTGGATATTTTATATAAGTGAAATGATCGAATATGCAGTCCCCTGTGACTGGCTTCTTTCACTTATTAATATTTTCCAGGTTAATCCATGTTGTAGCATATATCAGTATTGTTTTTTACCTGCCAAATAATATTCCATTGTATGAATACACTACACTTTATTGATTTATTAACCAATTAATGGACATGTGGGTTTCTACTTTGGAGCCATTACAAATAATACTGTTATGACAATTGTATACAACTTTTACATAGACATAAGTTTTCATTTCTCTTAAATATATGCCTGTGAGTAAAATTGCTGGTTCATATGATAATTCTATGTTTAGCTTTTTGAGGAACTGCTAGACTGGTTTCCAAAGTAAATGCTCCCTCTTTCAATCTTACCAGCAATGTATAAATAGGGTAGGATTTCTCCACAACCTCACCAACCCTTGTTGCAATCTTTTTTATCCTGGCCCAATTAGTGGGTGTGAAATAATATCTCATAGTGGTTTTCATTTGCATTTTACTGGTGCTAATGATATTGAGCATCTTTTGATGTGCTTATTGGCCATTTGTATATTCTTACCTTTACTTGCAAAAGCCCCAACCCATGGTATAGAGTCTATATTAAAGTGTACCCACACTCCTCATTGAAGATAATATGTATGTCTATTATAATATTGGGTTGCACTGCTATTGACTAACTGACAAAAGTTATATTTTTAAACATGCAATCAAATATATATTGATTTCAATGCTGTGATTTTATTTTCCTGTTTTGAAATCAATAGAACATCTTTTCAGCTGTCCAAAACTGCTGTGGATCACACCTATGCTTCTTGATGGACATCCCTACAAAGTGGTAAAACAGGCTATTATGTGTAAGTTATTGAGAAAAGAAAAGCAGTATTATATTGCCTGAAGGAGTTCTGAGAGCATAGAGGAAGAATAATCTAGGCCCAATCAGAATTATTGTTTTAGTCATTCTTTATTGTTTATTTCCAGTTCTGTAGGAGGAGAGACTAAAAATTAATACCAGAACTCACTATATGTCTGTTTTAATTTTTGAATATCTGTACATATTGTTACTTTTAAGTTTTCGCTTCACAATATTAATTTATTAATTTTTGAAAAATCATTTTCTGGTCTTCCTAAAACCCCTATTTATAAATTCCCTTCAAAAAATTTGAATTTTGGAGGGGGAAATGGAAACAACTGTACTTGAACAACAAACAAGAGGAAAAAGGAAAAAAATTAGAATTTACTCAATGCCTCTGTGAACCATGCTGCCCATCTAATATTTATTATCTCATTTAACATCAGAGACGCCTGTACTTGATGAATAACAATTCTAACTGGCTAAAAATCTGTTTTTCATAGTTAACAAAGGCAAATAATCTTACTGACTTCAGAAATTTGATTCATTCAAAATTATCTGAGTGGCTAACATATTACCCTATGATACATAAATAGGTAGGTAGGTAGGTAGATAGATAGATAGATAGATAGATAGATAGATAGATAGATACCCCTCACAGAAAATTCAGTTTCTTTAATTTGACCTTTTCTCCTTTTTCCTTTTGATTCAGACTAGCTCATTCAGCCTAAAGAGTATCCTGACTTACCTGCCTCCCCTTCTTAATCATTAACAATCAGGACAATGATTCCCTGGTCAGCATTAAACTTAGAAGCAAAGCCTTGGGTCTATTGACCTCAGAGAAAGATAACATCTAGGCCTCAGTTGTGTTTCAGCTCCAGACCCAGGAAAGCTAAAGGATCCCGCCGGCCAAATCCTTGTGAAACCAGACAGAACGATGCCATGACTGGCATTAGGACCAGATGCAATGATGAACTGTCCCCTACCCTAGCACCAATAAATCAACAGAGACCACAACCCTAATTCGTTAACTCACCAGGATTAGTGATTTTTCCCCTGTGTAACCCATCCCCTGAAGCCATTGGAGCCAGGTTTTTGAGCATGATCTCACCTGTGACTCCAGGCATGGTTACCTTTTCCTTAATAAACTTTACCTTTCTTTGCTGCAAACTCCTATTCACATTTGATTGGGCTTTGATACATGCAGGTGAATGCACCCCTTTAGTTTGGTAACAATAGGTAAATAGATGATAGATGGATGGATAGATAGATCATAGAGATTTGAGAGCATGAATTATGACCAGAGAATCAGGAAGGCCCTCTTCCCATGCTAAGAATTTCTAAACTCAGTTGTATATACTGTTTGCCTAGCTCAAAATAGCTACTGAGTACCAGCAAGATTGACAAAGTATCTTCATCATTTAAAGACAAAAGCTATGTAAGTCACAGGTATTCACAACTTCATCAATCACAAAGATTTAGTGAACCCACAGGCACTTCAAAAAGACTCAGATGAGCTGAGATTTGGGGACCAGGTTAGTGATATAGTATTCTCCTGAATTTCCCACTCCCTATGAGCACACTGAAGGAACAGCTACACATGAAGCAATTCCCTCCATGAGAAATCCAGAAACTAGCTAAGCGATCTGACCCATTGAGCGACTGAGAAAATACTTACATTGAAAAGGCTGAGACACACTCTCACCATAAAGTCCCAGCTCCCAGCTTCTCCCCAGAGGCAAAGGGTTTGGACCACACAACTGGTGTCCCACCCACCCAAGGGATAGGCCCCAGGTCACCCAGTTCTGAACGACAAAAGGGCTTGTATTCATAAGTCCACAGGACTATAGTAAACAAAAAAGCAGTTCTTAACAGGTACACAAGAACTAGCCTGACCTATGTCCCCAGGGTCCAGCGCAGAGGAAGCAGGAAGCAAGCAAAAACACCCATCTCCCAGTCTGACTACACACCTTACAAGCTGCTGCCAGAGGGCTGAGCTTCTAATTAGCACACATCTAGGTGCAGCTGCACTGTGATCCTCCCAGAAGCCCAAGGAAGTAGTGCTTCCCCGCTTTTTCCTCCATCTTCTTCCAACAATAAAATCAAATCACCAGCATCTCCCTGGAATGAGCTTGTCCACATATCGAGCGTCCCAACTTTTATAGCTGCCATTCAAGGGACAAGCCCCCCAGTCATCTAACTCTGACAAGCAATGGGGCTTGCATTCATGAGTTTCACAAGACTATAGCAAATAAAGGAGCAGATTTTAAACAGGCACAGAGCACCTTCCACAGCTATAGATAGACATGGGTTCGGCATAGAGGGAGCAGGCAAAAATGCTTATCTCCCAGTTTCTCCCTGTCAGGGGTTTCACTGATTGTTTTCCCAGCTGTTGCCTGAGGGCCAGGGTCTGGCTTCTAATCTGCCAGCATCAACATGCTGACTACAGTTCTCCCCTTCAAGACCCTAATGGGGTACACTCTCTGCTACAGCAGCCTCTAAGAACAAAGACAATCAATCACTCTGGTACCCAGGAAACTGGGCTAGGCTGATTGACAAAGTTTACCTCCTGCATGAGATGAGTTTGTCAAGACTGGAAAAGGGGGCTGTTTTATGTGATGTGCAGAGACCAACCCAGAGAATCAAAGAGAAACTGACAGACTCCTCCTCATTCACTGGAAGCTCAAAAAAAAAAGAGCTAAAAGTGATGTTGGAGATCACAATGACAAAGTTGAGGAATTTTTCTCTATTTCAGGACTACAGATAGTCTTCTGACAACAGCATTCCATCGCTGACCTCTTCTGTCTACTATTTAATCTAGGTTTTGCTTTTAATTGAAACAAAGTAATAGGTATACATAGGAAACCAAGTGAAACAGAATCCTATGTATACTATAAAAATTAAATCTCCTTCCTACTCCAAATTGTATCCATTCCACTGCCCCAATTAACTGTTAGCAGATTCCGGCATGCTCATTAAGACAGCTTCTAGTTAGTACTACTTGCTAGTTATAAAAATAGTCACAGTGACTATTAGTACACTTTATAGTGACTGTTAGTTACTTTAGTACAGCATAGGGAATATAGTCAATAATACTGTAATAACTATGCGTGGTGGCAGCTGATACTAGACTGATCGGGGGGATTACTTTGCAAGATATATAAATATCTAATCACTATGTTGTACACCTGAAACTAATATAATATAGGGGTCCATTCCATGCGGCAGTGGGAAATGTAGCCCAGCCCCTGATTTGGAAAACCGATGGGGAGTGAGTTCGGCACACAGGACCCACACCCACGGACCGGTTCTCCCATAGGGAATCAGACCTGCATTGTACCAAGGCTGTTTTGGGGCTTGCTTTTGCTAAAACTCCCTCACCCTGAATTGAGGAGGCAAATGCTCACTTCATATCTTTAAAGTAACTTCCTAAAATCTGAGCTAAACCTCCCAAGTATGGGGTGTAACCAGTTTAACCACTTTTCCCCTGGATCTGTAACATTCTTCTCTTTGAAGTCATAAGCAACATTCTTTTCTTTGTTATCTGTAAAAGGCAATCACCTACAGTGAACCTGTGCATAGTAAATAAGGACCATCCTCAAAGTAATGTACCCAGAAAAGCAAAAAAAGCCTATCCGGGCAGGGGTGGGGGCCCTCCCTCTCACTTAGAGAGCGGCTGTGCTGTCCCTTTTTCTCCACAGGACTTCTGTAGTCCGTGTGTGTTTGTTCATCACAGCCACTACATAAGGACCTCACAGGCTGGAGTCCGCATCAATATAATATTGTATGTCAACTATAATTAAAAATGAAAAATATTTTAAAGACATTTATTTAATGACATCATACGCACTGCTCTGCATCTTGCTTTTTAATGATAGAGATATTCTACATTAGCACAAATATATTTATGAATCAACCATAACTTAATCAATCCGCAATGGATAGATATATTGGCATTGCTATTAGAAATATTAAAAATGCCGAGATACATTCTTGCCATAAACTCTTCCCCCAGCTCCCAGCTTCCCCCTGAGAAACAAAGGGTTTGGACCACACAACTGGTGCCCCAACCTTTTTTATACATTACTACATCAGACACTTATCTTAGGATAAATTTCTAGGTGTGGAGTTATTAGGTCAAGGGATATGTATATACTTTCAGTTTCATTAGATAATATCCAAAATGATTTTACCTATTTTTCTGTCACCCACAATGTTCGAGGTTCAGTTTCTTCACTCTCCAACCCTGTATATAATCAAATATCTAAATGGTAGCAATCGGGTAGGTATCTCCTTGTTTTGATTTGCAGGTCTTCATAAGGAATAATGAGTATTTTTCATTATATTTATACAATTTATTCTAATTTCTTTCTCTATGAACTGTTGTAAGCGAACTCAGAGATGCAACATGGCTCCATCAGCAAAGGCATCTGGGAAATATTGGACTCTGTTTAACCTCTAACCGTTTAACTCTGTAGCCTCAGGCTTGGCTGACCAGGCAGAAAACCAGAATTCAGCCCCATAAATGTCATGCCCGCATGAAGGAGGGTATGGGTTTATAGAGTGTGGATAACTGCCTGATGTTATCTATTAACTTAGAAATGCATTGTTCTTTCTGGTGGTCTACATGACTGCCCACCATATAGTTTTACTATTACTCCTTATAAAAGATACCCTGTCCTGGGAAGGGTGAGGATAATTCCTGTGGCCACCACTGGGAGTGCAGCAGCTTTGGCAATGTATGTAAGTTTCTCCTACTAAGGTTCTTATGAATTTGAATAAGGCTACTTTACATTTCTTCAGAACTGATCTTGAATTTAGACTTTTGGGGTTCTCCCCCAACAACTGCCTATTTCTATTCTTTGCCTATATTTCTACTGAAGTGACTTTTAAACAGGCACAGGAGACCCCTCCTGGGTTTTTTTCTCTTATTAAATCTTCTAGTGCTGCTTTGGTTTGAAATAGGTATTAGAGGAAATATCTTTTCTTTCTCAAGGAATATAGAAATCACTTGAGAGTTTAAGCTTTTCCTCATGAATTCATAAAGCCTAGATTATTTTTTAAGTAGCCTATTGTTTTTACCACTGCCAGAAGGCCACAAAAGAAATCTCATACTTTTACATTTATGTGGTTACCATTTCAAATGTGATAAGCCTGACCAGAATATGGAAAAACTTACAGCCCTTATCAGGTAAATATTTAATATTAAAGTAGACTCCCTTGAATTTTCACTATTTCTTTGTTCCCTTGTTCTCCTTTTTTTTTTTTTTTTTTTTTTTGGCAAAAAAAGATTCTCCTTCTTCTTCAAATCTCCTATAATTGAGCTTCCTTTTTACTTGATCATTCAGTCAAATAAATTCTTGACTATCACGAGTGCTTAGCTTAAGGTAGATACGCCATAAACATTTAGAGGAATTTGAACCAACATATGGAAAATTCTAAGCCTCCTTCAGAATGTCTTTTCATTTGTATACCTCCTACTTTGGGCAAGAACTTCCAAGGACATCGAGTGATGCTCCCCCATTTCCTGATAATAAGATCATGGATCCATCTCCATTTCGCCCGCATTGTATACTGTACAAATGCTTCAGTGGCATTCTTGACATTTTACTTAGTTACATGATATTTATATATCTATCTATCCGACTAGTCTGAAAGTTCCTAAAAACCAACTTCTGTCTAAATCATAACTACATTACTGCCCAGCATAAACCTTAGCACATGGTAAAGTCTTAGTAAATATATTGAATGAGCAAAGGAATTAAGTTGTATTAGCTCTTCACTTAATACAAATTAACACAATACTCAAGGTAACCCTTCCTCATTCACACTTTAAAACATGATTTAGGAGAATTTCCCAATAGATCCCTTCCCCTGGAAGCAGGAAGATAATCAGGTCTTTCTGAAGACAATCAAGAAAAGCTTTTGGAGCCTAATCAACCCTTGTCAGATCTTCTTCAGTGATCATTAAAAACTCAATTATAGAAAATCCAGGCTTGAAATATCTGACAAAGCAATTTAAAATATTTAATACTGAACTCTTCTCAAAGGGAAACTGCTCTCTTTTCCCGGTTAGATGCTATGTTATCTTTCTTCAGTCCAAATGAGGTAGCTGATTATATAAAAAGTAAATGCATAACTAAAAGTGAAAGTTGTTAGTAACTGGGATCCCTCAGAAGCCAGGCTTCCTTGAGAACATCTGTGCTGGGATTTCTATCTCCTTCTTGAGATGATGTTATTTTTCCTTTCTTATAGAGCAGCCTCTAGCCAGAAAGGCATCAGCATGTGGCCGGCACGGGAGAGAGCAGCCTCCCAGGGATGCAGGAGCAGCCTCATTTCCAGCTTGAATTGTTTCTTAATGGAATCTACAATGCCAAAAAAAGTTTTTGCTGAATTCTGAACTGAATCTTGTCACAACGCACTGATTAGACTGACAGCTTAGCTTGAGATCCTGAGAGAAATATAATTGAGTAGGGACTAAGAGACTTGAGGGGAGCCAGCCCACTCCTGATGCTGTATGATTGAAAATAAGAAGTAGCCTGGAGTCACAGAAGTTAAAGCTGGTGAGGAGCTTCTCAATAATAAGATACTCGAATCAGGTGAGGAAACCGAAACCCAAAGAAGTGCCCAGTTTTCCTGGGTGAAAATGTGATTGGGAACTAAACAGAGAGAGGTAGTCAGTGTCGATTCCTCTTTTCAATAGTCTGGTGGTGAAAGGAAAGAAGGCAATAGGAACTCTTTGATTAGTTCATATGACATGGCAATAATTGGTGTCATAGGGTCTCACCTGATATAATGGGTTGCAGAAAATCAACATTTTAAATTTTTTTTAAGATTTTATTTATTTTTAGAGAGAGGAGAAGGGAGGGAGAAAGAGCAATGTATGGTTGCCTCTCACATGGCCCTCACTGGGGACCTGGCCTACAACCCAGGCATGTGTCCCCACTGAGAATCAAACCAGGACCTTTTGGTTCCCAGCTCACACTCAATCCACTGAGCTACACCAGCCGGGCAGAAAATCAACATTTTTAAATAGCAAGATAGACACCATTTGGTTATGCACTCTTTAGATATACAAATTCATTCAGCCTTTACCTTTTGAGACCTAAGAAGTAGCTCCTACAGACTCTATAGGAGACAGAATAATGGAACCCCAAAGATGTTTATGTCCAATTCCTAAAACCTACAAATATTTCACCTTACATGGCAAAAGGGACCTTGCAGATGTGATTATCCTAGGAACACTGAGATAGGAAGATTATCCTGGCTTACCCAGATGGGCCCAATGTCATTGCAAGGGTTCTTACAGGAGAGGGTAGGAGGGTCAGCATGAGAGACAGAGATGTGATGATAGAGGAGATCAAAAGAGTTGAAGAAGGGGTCAAAAGCCAAAGAATCCACGCATCCTTTAGAAGCTCGAAAAGGCAAAAAAAAGAAGGGTGGGGGGATGGGGATTCCGCCATAGAGCCTTTAAAAGGAGCACAGCTCTGCTAACACCTTGAATTTCTGACCTCCAAAATTATAGCATAGTTTTTTGTTGCTGTGAACCTCTAATGTGTTGTGATTTTTTATAGTAGCAATAGGAAACTAATACAGAATCTAAAATGGATTATGAAGAGAAAATTAATTTGCACATTTAATGGACTTTAGCCCTGGGTCGATGAGAATATTTGCAGTATTAATATACAGGTGTGATCTAATCACCATCATTCCCCAACCCAACCATGGTCTTCCACAGCTCTATGCCATGTACTCATTCTGTCCCCTTGTTCAACTATTATCCTCTCTTGTCCTTTTTCCACCTATGACATCCCCATTCATCCTCTAAAGCAGTTCAGATGTTAACATATTGTCTATGATGGCCTATCAGATGCCTCCAGGCCTAGGTTTTCTCCTTTGTTCCCATTGGACGTTGCACTTCCGCTATTGACTGTCATTAAATCTACTATGTGCCTCCCCTACCCCATCTCCTGCTCTTGCCTTAGTCTTCACAAGAGTAAAAGTTAATCCAATCCTCAACTAATACAATATCAGGCAGTTTGTTGGCAAAAGATTTTCCCATTTTTTTAATTTCATTTTTAAATTATATTTTATTGATTATGCTAGTACCATTGTCCCAGTTTTTCCAACTTTGCCCCCCTCTACCCAGCAGCAATTCCCTCTCCCACTCCCACCTTTCTGTCTGGGAGAAAGCTCACCCCCAGCTCTCACCTTGATGCCAGACACTTCAGTGGGAACTCCCTGTATGCCATTGGTGCCTTTCAAACTGCTATCCAGTTGCTAGAGTTCAGAGGGAGTGAATCTGAGTAAGTTCATGTGTAAGTTCTTCAAGAGGAGCTGCTTGGAACTCTAGAAGTTTCTTCCACTGACTCAATCCCTGCTGGGTTTTTCAGCCAGAAGTTATGGGAACTTGTCTTCCTGGCACTGGTACACTGGGCTAGGAGTTCTGGTGTGGGGCTGGGATTCCTCACTCCCAGGATATCACTGCCAAATTTTTATCCACCTCATGTTGGTATGGGACTAGCCCTTCTGTATCTCCACCCCTCCTACCAGTCTGGATGGATGTGGTTCCTTCAATTCTGTAGTTTTCAGACTCCCATTCAACTCAATTTCTGCACTCTCTGAGTGATGGTTGTTCTATAATTTAGTTGTAATTTTGATGTGGTTGTGCAAGGAGGTGAGCCATGTTTACCTATGCCACCATCTTGACTGGAAGTCTCATTATTTTTTAAAAAAATTATTTTTTACAAATCATCTTCAAATCATCAGTACTACATTGTTTTAATTACTGAAGCTTTGTAATAAGTTTTTTTTCTATATAATTATTTTTAATAACCACAGTTTATAATACGGAGGCCAGAGCCTTCTCCTAGACTGAAGCTTATAAATTCTCAATTGGCTTGTGAGGCCAGTAGGTATACTTCTTTTTGTCTAATTTGGTTTCTGAGAAGACTTCATTCAAATCCTCTATGGTCATCTGATCAAATGGAATTATGTCCCTCATCTTCTCCAGCTGGAAGGCAGGCAAATATGTTAAGGGAAATAGGGCTGCAAACATGCAAAAATGAATCCAAGGCAGGTTACTGCCACTAGGTGGAAAAGGAAACCTGTCACAAAGGCCAAAGCTCATCCTTACCTCTTTCACATATTGCTCAATCCTGCCCTTTGAGAGAGATAAAAACTCAGCACAGCTTTTCACCTTTAAAAGAAGGGAGAAATTCCGTTTTGGAACCAAGTTGAACTGTGCTGACCCTGAGGCTTCCAAGGTCTGCGAAGTCGCAGAGCCAGACCACTCCTGCTGTCTCGCTCTGGAGAATACGTGGAGAATGCCATAACTACTGGGGGTAGCTCACTTTGGGAGGCAAACTACAGCTTTGCTAAATGCACAAGGAAGCACATACAGGAGGACCAGCTTATGATGGCAGGACCAGGGCCCCTCAGCAAATTACTTGTCTAGGCAACCTGCACAATGCCTGTGCTTCATGGGGGCTAGTTACCGAAATGTCAGGACAAGCTGCCTGACCACCAAGCCAGACCTCCCCTTGGTGGAGCCACCTGAGCTCCAACATCTGCCCTTCAGTACTTTCAAGTACCTAGTTCAGTATCTGAATACCACCTTAGATCATTTTCCTACCTGACTCCTTAATTGTTTGTTGGGGCACAACTGACATGCAATAAAATGCACATGTTTGAAAAAGACCACTTGATCTGTTGTGACATATGTATTCACCTGTGAAACCAGCCACAATCGAGAGAGAAAACAAATTGAACAGCCCCGTCCCTCCAATTCCCAGGCTACATTTTCTAGAGTTTTATTTTATTGCTCCTTTTAGTGCATTTTACCCCAACCTAGTGACTAAGAAATATAGAGTTGTCAGGAATTAAGAAGATTTTAAAATATATAAGAGCCTCAACTACTTACATCTTCTTTTTCTTCAGCATCCACCAGGGCATTGTATTTATCCTCTGGCACAGGAACCTTCAGGACATTAAACTACTTCTCAGTCATCTGCCAAGCTGGCCTTCACTATATTGGCCTTGTAGTAAGCCCAGTCAATAGCAGGGGGATTCTCAGGTAGAGTAGCCAACCTTCATGGACCCCGGCACCTCACAGTCTGCAGCAGCCTATAGTAAGTTTCGAAATTAGGTACTGTGAGGCTTTTAACTTTGTCATTATTTTTTTAACATTATTTTGGCTATTCAGGGCCCCTTGATATTCTAGGAATACAATCACTTTTGTATGTTTACCTTTTATCTTGTGACCTTACTAAACTCATTTATTAATTCTATGAGATTTTTGTTGTTTTTTTGTAGGTTCCTTGACATTGTTTTATAAAATCACATCACCTGAAAATAGGAGTACTTATATTTCTTCCCTTCTGATGTATGTGCCTTTTCCTTCCTTTTCTTGATTTATTGCTCCAATTAGACCTCTCAACACTGTACTCAATAAGAGGAGCGTGAGCTGGCATCCTCTCCTTGTTCCCAGTCTTAGGGAAAAAAAGATGTCTTTAACCATTTAGTATAATATTAGCTGAAGGTTTTCTGTCACTGTTTCATATGAAGTAGAGGAGGTTCTTTCTATTCTTATTTTTCTGGAAAAAAAATGTTTAATCATATATGGGAGTTGAGTTTTATCAAATGCTTTTTTTACATTAATATGGTCTTGTAGTTTTTCTTTAGCTTGGTAATATGGTAGATAACCCTGGTTAATTTTCAAATACTGAACAACTTTTTGCATCCCTTGAAAAACTTTACTTGGTCATGATGTATACTTTTTTCTAAATATGACTGAATTCTGTTTGCTAATATCTTGTTAAGAGAGACCTCTGGGCTCTGATTGATTTCCCCCTTCTTGTGTCTTGGCCTAGAAACTTTCCCTAGGTAATAAATGGGGCAACAGTAGGTCTTAACACATTTGTTTTCTGTCTCTTTGGGATCATTTTGTTTGTTTTGTTTTGTTTTGTGATTATCTATGTCTTGAGAGTTGTTTCATACATTTTGTCCAGCTTTTTAGTTGTTCAGGTAATAGCATAAATCCAATCTTGTTACTCCATATTGGTTGGAAGTAGAAGTTCTTCTCTGCCATCTTATGCAGAAGTTGTGTAAATATTGCCTGGTAAAACCTTATTTTGTTTATCAACTTACTATACGCAGCTTGCTGATAAGCATTTAATACTTTTGTTTATGCACATGGCTCCATTCCCATTGAGTGTCTTATAGGTTTCCCTGACAGCCCTGTGGGATGGGCTGGGGCATGTAACAGCCATAAGGACATCTCCGAGGCTTGCAGGATGGGGAGAGCTACCCTTTCCCATGTATTAGCAGAAGTGGCAGATGGGAGCTTTCTTGCTTAATAACCACCAGATGGCATGTAGCTATGCCCTGTGGTGCAGGAAGGAGGAAACTGGGTTGATCATGTATTTTCTATATTTAAGCTCCTCTTGCTTGATCAAAATTTTTCTTTGATATTAGTTATATGTCTATGTTAGAATAACCTAAAGAATGGGACTGGCACTTTATTGTGGCTGCAGAGAGCATTCATTTTAATTTCATGAAGTGTTAGCATATTAGACCAGCTAGTAACTTTCTAGTCTGCTAACCAAAACTCACAGATTTCTGTTCACTTGTATTCTGAGTCATAATGTCTGTTTGTAACTGTTTGCATATGCTCCAATCCATTCTAAAACCTTTTATCCAGCTGTTTTCAGGAATGATAAAATGCCTAAAGAACTGCAGTTTAACCTTTTGAGTATCAGAATATTTATTGTGAAATTTCAAAATAAATCTTCCTAAGAACTTTATATAATATATTTGATCTTATTGAATGGTATTCTAAGTATAATTTAATTTTTTCTGTTAGAGACCTCAATTATGATACAGATAGAGTTGATGTTGTGGAAACAAATGAAACTAAAAGCATACTGAATTTTAATCCTAGAGATAATCTGAGAGCATAACTTCACTACAGTTTTAAAAAGAAGCTGTAAGTAGATATGCATTTAATTAACAGATTATAATGACTCAATGGGAATGGAGCACCCAGTATTATAACCAAAACCAAATTATGCCAATATTAATCTGACATGTTTCACTGGATTTCAAAATCATAGGGATCTTGAAGGGTAATTAAATATTAAGATGTGTTTTTTCTTGTCTGTATTTAGCTAGTAGGTTAATCTTTCTAGGATTACATATATAGATAGTACCTTCAATGTACATAAATGATATATGGTATATTATAGAGAGAGAGGCTGCTGTGCCATTGAAATACTTTCCAAGCTACTTTTCCTAAAAACTGACCTTTTATTTTCTGGTTCCATTTCCTGCTTAGTACTTTTGCCTCACAGGCTGGCCACAGCCTTTTTGCCTCAAAAGAAACTCATTTGTTTTACAGATGCATCTTGCGGGCTCATGGATTCTCATGCATGTTAAGTTGTTTTTATATTAAGATCATGTAGATAACATAGGCAAACAACACCACTGAAGAAACAAAGGGAAGTTCACCAATGGTGTTGGGAAAACTGGATATCCACCTACAAAAGAATTGGCTTATTCATTCAAACTTGCCGTTTTGTGAATTTTTTTTTAAGAAAACCAAATACCAAGCAATTTTATGTGGTTCAATCTATTACATAAAATAAGTTCCCCAACAAAGACCTCAAAAAAGTGAAAAAAGAACAAAATCTATGGTGGAATTATCCCTGGTTGATTTCCACGCTTACCAACTGTCATACGTTTATCAGTCATTGTCTCTCCATCTGAAATCAAGCTTTCTGAGATGGCAATTTCATTGTTTCTTTGAGCTAGGACCCTCCACCCATCCCAAGAAATAACTTTGTTTAATGTGAATTTAGATTGGCATTTTTCACTCCTATTTTTGAAAATGTAATGTATTCCCACTTACTTGTCATGTTGATGTCAACATGTCTTATCATTGCTTTCTTGGAATTTACTTATGAAAAACAAGTATTAATGTTTTATTGACATAAATACTCTTTTATAGATATCCTCTTTTGTTAAAAACAGGCTAGCCATCAGAGAGATGCAAATTAAAACCAAAATGACATATCACTTTACAACTGTCAGAATGGCCATCATAAATAAATTAACAAATAATAAGTGCTGGTAAGGACATGGAGAAAAGGGAACCCGAGGGCACTGCCAGTAGGAATGCAGACTGGGGCAGCCACAGTGGAAAACAGTATGAAATTTCCTCAGAAAACTAAAAATGGAACTGCCTTTTGACCCAGCAATACCACTGCTGGGATTATACCCTAAGAATCCTGAAATACCAATTCAAAAAAACCTATGCACCCCAATGTTCAAAGCAGCACAATTTACAATAGCCAAGTGTTGGAAACAACCTAAGTGTCCATCAGCAAATGAATAGATCAAAAAACTATGGTACATTTACAGAATGGAATACTACACAGCAGAAAGAAAGAAGGAGCTCCTACCCTTTGCGACAGCATGGGTGGAACTAGAGAGCATTATGCTAAGTGAAGTAAGTCAGGCGGTGAGGGACAAATATCATATGATCTGTAAGTGGAACTAATCAACAAACAAACAAGCAAACAAAATATAACTGGAGACATTGAAATAAAAAATAAACTGACAGTAACCAGATGGGAGGGGGAGAGGGATAATGGGGGAAAATAGAGGAAGGGCCATCAAGAAACATATATAAAGGATACATGGACAAAGTCAAAGGGAGCAGGTTTGAGAGTGGGAGGTAGGGATGGGTGGGGCAGGGGTCCATGATGGGGTGCAAATGGAGACAACTGTACTTGAACAACAATTAAAAAAAATAGAAAAAAATTAAAAATATGCCACAATAAAAAAATTGTTTAAATGCCACATATAAAAATTAACTCAAAATGAGTTAAAGACCTAAACATAAATGCTAAACTATAAAACTCATAGAAGAAATCACAGTGGGAAATCTTCATGACATTGGATTTGGCAATGATTTCTTGGATATGACACTAAAAGCACAGGCAACAAAAATGGTACTAGATAAGTTGTATATATCAAAACAAGAGCTTTTTGTGCATCAAGGACACAATCAACAGAGCAAAAAGGCAACCTACAAAATGGGTGCTAATATTCAGAATATATAAAGAACTCCTACTACTCAAAAAAACAAAGAAAAAACTAGATTCAAAATCAGTCAAAGGACTTGACTAGTCATTTCTCCCAATATAAAATATAAATGGCTAGCAAGTACATGAAAAGAGGCTCAACATTACTAATCATTTGGGAAATTAAAATCAAAGCCACAAAAATGGCTAACTATCAAAAAAAACCTCAGAAAATAAGTGTTAGCAAAGATGTGGAGAATGGAATGCTGTGCATTCCTGATGGGAATAGAAAATGGTTAAGCTGCTATGGAAAACAGAATGGCAATTCTTTAAAAAATTAGAAAGTATTACCATATGATCTAGCAATTGAGTCTCAAAGAGATATTTGTACATTTATGTTCAAAGCTGTATTATTCCTAACAGCTAAGAGGAAGAAGCAACCCAAGTGTGCATTAGCAGATGAATGAATAAACAAGGTGTGGTACATACATACAATTGAATATATTTAGCCTCAACAAGAAAAGAAACTCTGATATATGCTACAACATGGGTAAACCTTGAGGTCATTATGCTAAGTGAAATAAGCCAATCACAAAAAAAGAAAATATTGTGTGAATCTGCTTAGATGAGGTATCTTCAACACTCAAATTCATAAAGACAGAAGTAGAATGGTTGTTGCCAGGTAAGAGGATGGAAGGGAAAGAGAAAGTAGGGGGTTGTTATTTAATGGGTATAGAGTTTCAGTCTTGCAAGATAAAAAGAGGTCTGGAGATTCGTTGTACAACAACTGGGTGTATTTACTACTGAACTGCACACTTCAACATGGTAAAAATGGTAAAAAGTGTTCCCAGACCAATTCCAATGTGTGTATGTATGTTGGAGTGGGGCACAGGTGGTAGTCCCACCCATACCAATAAACAATTCTCAGACACCAGAAGGGTATCTGAAAACTCAACAGTCTACCCAGAGTTAACATCAGATTCCATACCCGCAGCTCCCTCCGACAAAACACACACACACACACACACACACACACACACACACACTTCCAATGCTAGCCACAAGCCCAGGTGACCTGTGCTCCTGACTAGCTACAGATTGGAGGTTCCAATGACCCTCTTTAACTCAGAATGTCACTTGTACTTTTGACCTACTGGCTATAAATCAGAGCTTCCCCCAGTCCTCCTTTTTGGGTTTGACTAGTTTGCTAAATTGGCTCACAGAACTCAGAGAAATATGTTACTTACTGGTTTACTATAAAAAGATATAACTCAGAAATGACCAGAGGGAAAAGATGAGTAGGACAAGGTTCATGGATCAGGGCAAGAGCTTCTGTGCCCTCCACAGGTACACCACTCTCTGCGCATCTTTGTGTGTTCATAAACCCCGAAGCTCTCCAAACCTGGTCCTCTGGGGGTTTTATGGAGGCTTCAGTACACAACCATGATTGATTAAGTCATTGGCCACTGGCAGTTAATTCAACCCTTCAACCCACTTCCCCTCCCCATAGGTGAGAGCGGGGGCATCGAACTGAAAGTTCTAAACCTCTAATGACAGCGTTTGTTCTCCTGGCAACAGCCTCTATCTCTGGGTGCTTTTCATAAAGCACTTCATTAATAACAAAAGACACCTTTTTCACCCTCAATACTTTGGAAATGTCAAGAGTTCCTGGAGCTCTAAGCCAGGAATTGTGGATGAAGACCAGATATACACAAGAAATATATTTCTTATAAATCACAACATTGCAGATGGTAAATTTTTATGTGTATTTTCCCACAATTTTGAAGTATTTTAAGTGTTTTAATCAATTGGTGCTATAAACATCCTGTACAGCTTTTTGTGTGAGTATAAGTTCTTTGGGATAAATATCCACAAGTACAATTGCTAGGTCATATGGTAGCTGTATCTTTACTTTTTAAAGAAACTGCCAAATCATTTTCCAGAATTGTTGTAGCAATTTTACATCCCCACAGCAAAGATTGATCCAGTTTCTATGCATCTTCTCCAGCATTTTGGAGTGGTCACTATTTTTCATTTTAGCCATTCTGATAGGTGTGTAATGATATCTCCTTATGCCTTTAATTTGCATTTTCCTAATGGCTAATGATGTTAAACAACTTCTCACTTGCTTAGTTCCATCTGTGTGTCCTCTTTGGGGAAATGTCTCCTTATGTCTTTCACCCATTTTCTAAATGGTTTATTTTACTACCTACTTAACAAACTGTAAATTTAAAGGAATCTCAGAAATGCAAGTGTGTACCTATGGAAAATACAACCACATAAGTCCAAATAAAAATTTTTAAATAGGTAATATATGGTTAAACAAAAGAACAAAAATAACACTCCACAGCAATTTCTCAACAATGACATATAACTAATACCTGCAGTGATAAATACATTAATAATTCTCTGCCCCACAGAGTCACTTTGAAATGGATTCAGCAGCCTGGCTGTCATCCACGGTGTTGTGACAGCTTCTAGTCCCGAGGCTCTGCAGGAATCACTTCAGTGTTAATCCTAGGGTCAGCCTCCAATGATCCAGGAACCAACCATGTTCTTCAGTCAGGCATGAGGCTAAAATAATCCAGTCAATTCCACTGAAAAAAAAAGGTTTGTTTTGCCAGACCCCCTACTCCCTTCCCCAAGTTAACCTGCAGAAAAATAGTAACCATAATTACAATAACTACCAGCATTAGCATAGTTTTTATAGTTTCCAAAGGGCTTCAAAATCAATGTCAACTTCTATTGAATTATATGAGTAAAATTAAAAAGTAATTGCAATACAATAAAATTAACTGATATTCTATGAGTTTCAGGAATGCTGCAAATCCAGAAAATAATTGATAACCATATATTGATTCTACTGAATCAATGAAATTCTTTGGAAACAACTTCAAACCCTTCTAATCAAAGGTAGCTGAGCATGGTTAAAGAAACTCAGTTTTTTTCTGAAATGTTGAAGTTTTGTTTTGTTTTTTTACTTCTGTTATGTGCTATTGCACACATTTTATTACCAATATGATTTTTTTTTCTTTGTTTTCATTTCTCTCAACAGGATGTGAGGGGCCGATAAAACTTGACTGTAAATTTCATTGGAGAGCTGAGCAGCAGTAAGGCCCTTCAGCACAATATCCGCCTGAAGGGCCTCTTCTCAGGGGTAACTGTGTGCCAACTTTGACGGCTTCAGACAGTTTGTGGTGGCAACTCTTCACAGCGAAAGGAATGCTTGTTTCAATGATGCAGAAATTTTATAAAAAACAAAAACTGGCAACTACAATAATTCCTGATTTATTCATAGCATTGTCAGGAAATATGTTGCTTCAGAGAATGAAATATTCCATAAATTAAAAAAAAATAATTCTTTGATCATTTAAAGTTGTTTTTTTAATGATTTTTTATTGTTATCCTATCAGTTGCCTCAATTTTTTCCCTTTGCCCTCCTCTACCCATCACACTTCCCACTCACACAGTCAATTCCCACACTGTTGTCCACGGCCATGGGTCATTCGTACATGTTCTTTGACTGTCTCTTCCCCTTCTTTCCACCATTATCCCTGTCCCCCATCCCTTCTGGTCACTGTCAGTCTGTTACATGTTTCCATGCCTGTGGTTCTATTTTTTTCACTAGTTTATTTTGTTCATTAGATTCCTCTTATAGGTGAGATCATATGGTATTTGTCTTTTACTGATTGGCTTACTTCACTTAGCATAATATTCTCCAATTCCATCCATGCTGTCAGGAAAGGTAGGAGCTCTTTCTTTCTTTCTGCTGCATAGTATTCCATTGTGTAAGTGTACCAGTTTTTTGATCCACTCATTTACTGATGGGCACTTAGGCTGTTTCCAGCACTTGGCTATTGTAAATAGCACTGCTATGAACATAGGGGTGCATAAGTTCTTTCAAATTGGTGATTCGAGATTCTTGGGGTATATTCCCAGTAACAGAGTCATTGGGTAAAAAGGAAGTTCTATTTTTAGTTTTTGAGGAAATTCCATACTACTTTCCACAGTGGCTTCACCAGTCTGCATTCCCACCAACATGCACTAAGGTTCCCTTTTCTCCACATCCTTGCTAGCACTTACTGTTTGTTGATTTGTTAATGACAGCCATTCTGACAGGTGTGAGGTGTTATCTCATTGCTGTTTTAATTTGCATCTCTCTGATGGCTAGTGATGTTGAATATCTTTTCACATGTCTATGGGCCATCTGTATGTTCTCCTTGAAGAAGTGTCTCTTCAGGTCCTTTGCCCATTTTTTAATTGGATTGTTTGTCTTCCTGATGTTGAATCCTATGAGTTCTTTATATATTTTGGAGATCAAATTCTTGTTTAAGGTATCATTGGCAAATATGCTTTCCCATATGGTCAGTTCTCTTTTCATTTTCATGATGGTTTTTTCAGCCATGCAGAAGCTTTTTAATTTGATATAATCCCATTTGTGTATTTTTTTCCTTTATATCATTTGCCCTAGAAGATAGATTGGCAAAAATATTGCTTTGTGGGATATCTGAAATATTCCTGCCTATGTTTTCCTCTAGGAGTTTTATGGTGTCATGACTTATATTTCATTCTTTCATCCATTTTGAGTTTATTCTGGTGTATGGTGTAAGTTGGTAGTCTAGTTTCATTTTTTTTTTTTTTGGCATGTAGCAGTCCAGTTCTCCCACACCATTTATTGAATAAGCTATTTTTACACCATTGTATACCTATGCCCCATGTCAAATATTAATTGACCATAGAGACCTGGCTTTATTTCTGGGTTCTCTATTCTGTTGCATTGGTCTATGTATCTGTTCTTAGGCCAGCACCAGACTGTTTTGATTACAGAGGTCTTGTAGTAGGGTTTGATACTGGGTATTGTGATCCCCCTTATTTTGTTCCTCTTTCTCAAGATTGTTGAGGCTATTCGGGGTTTTTTTGGTTCCATATAAATTTTTGAAATCTTTGTTCTAGATCTGTGAAATATGTCATTGGCATTTTAATAGAAATTGTAAATCTATAGATTGCTTTGGGTAGTATGGACATTTTAATTATGTTAATTCTTCTAATCCATGACCATGGTATATGCTCCCATTTATTTGTATCTTCCTTAATTTCTTTCTTCAGTGTTCTATTGTTTTCTGAGTATAGGTCTTTTACCTCCGTGGTTAAATTTATTCCTAGGTGCTTTATTTTTCTTATCACTATAGTAGAGGGGATTTTTCCTAGTTTCTCTTTCTTTTTTTTTTTTCTTGTTGTTCTGTTACAGTAGTCCCAATTTTCCCTTATTGCTATCCCCTGCCCCACCCCCTGTTCCCACAGTCAACCCTCCCATTATAGTTTCTCTTTCTGATATTTCATTATTGATGTACAAAAATGTCAAAGATTTCTAAATGTTGACTTTGTATCCTGCTCTTTTGCCAGATTCACTTATTAGGTCAAATGGTTTTTTGGTGGAGACTATAGGGTTTTCTATGTACACTGTCATGTCATCTGTGAGTAATGACAGTTTTACTTCCTTCTTTCCAAATTGGATGCCTTTTATTTCTTTTTCTTGACAGACATTCACAGTGGATTTTCATCGCTGGGATTTTTGGTTGCCTCGCCAAAAGTCTTTCCACTAAACAACTAGTGTCCCTGTCCTTCTACATTTAAATTGTGCACTAGGCTTCCTCTTCTTGGTTAAACTGACTTCTTCACTTTAATTCCACTTTCTTGGTTTAGTGAAGTTTTTCTCTATCTGGTTTGTTTGCTTATCATAATCTGCATCTTAACTAACTGTGCAGTCTTGGAGGGTATCTTTTTTACTCCTTCACTTAATGCCAAATTTGAAATCAGCAGGCAATAAAAATTGTCTTTCAAACAATTAAAACCATGGAGATTCTTCAGAGTCACCATTTTTTATCAAAGAAATCTGGAACATTTCTTAGTGCCTTCCTTCATCTCTTGAATTCAAAACACTGGTAACACAATTATCAACTACATGCAGTCTCAGCCCTTTCGAAGCTGACATTTGAGGGATAGGTGCACAAGCTAGCAACTGCAATACAGTGTGCTTATTGCCGTAGTGAAACCACAGGCAATGTGCCTTGAAATTCTAAGTAGAAAACTGAATAATTTGGAATACAATAAAGGTGCGAGTTTAGAAAAGAAAGAAGGTAAATAGAAAGTAAGCAACAAGCTCTGCAGAGTCATACCTATAAGCAGAAAACCTTTCTTGAGCTCCCAAAGCAAGATAGCATCCTAGGCACAAAACACCATTAGAATAGATAAAAATCCATCTGCCCGTGTATTATGTGTTCTACCAAGGGAGACAATTTTTAAAATATCACATAGTTAGTTATGCCTGAAACTGATATAACACTGAATGTCAACTGTCATTGAAATAATAATAATAATAATAAAATGTCAGATATTAATAAGTACTATAATGAAAATAAAACAAGGTGATGTGGTAAGGAGTTAATTGGGAGCTATTTCACTCTGAGTGTAAGAGTCTCTTTCCACTCAGTCTATGCCAGAGAATATGCAGCAGAGTCCATGCCAGAGAATGAGATTTGAGTGCCTAGACTGTGTCCTATGGCAAGGCCCACACTTTGATACAATTTTCTAGGGAGCATCTTGCAAAGACTGAAAGACATTTGGCAAAATACTTGACAACCTGATTAAAAGCTTTTGCTACTAAAAATGAAGCCGGAACCTGAAAAAATCCCAGCTATTAATGCAGCATCATGTGAAGATAACAGCTGATTCATAGGGATATAAACAGCAGCAACCATAATGGAGAATACGCATAGTGATTCTCAGGAGAAAACAGGAGCAATTGTGGAAAAACAAACACGTGCTCCTCAGCAAGTCAGAATGTACTCACTGATGCTTCCAGAGGGATCCTATGCACGTACCAGGATGTCTGTGAATAGCTTTTTCTTTGGGTGGTATGCTAATTTGTTCATATGTAAATGTTTTAGAAATCATTCTATATCAGAGCTTAGGAAACAAATTCCAAAAGAGTTCAGAGAAAAGTCATGAATGTCCTACAAGAAACTCTAAAATGAAGGGGTGGCAAATGGGTTCCATTTCAAACTCCATCCCAATCAATGGCTGCCGGACACCTGGTAATGAGATAAACTATTAAGGAGCATGCAGCTCAGTGATTAGAAAAAAGAAGAAGAAGAAAAAAAGAAAATAAGAAAGAGGAGGAGAAGGAGAAGAAGAGGAAACATAAGCAACTAATAATGTCTGCAGCGACTAACATACAGAAGAGTGGTGGAATATGTATTGCATTTCTTCCATCTTGAACTAAAAATAGCCACAGATTTTTTTTAAATGAAGCAATATTCTAGAAAGTAAAATTATAACTATGTAGTTGTAAAGAAGAAACAAATAATG
Source organism: Micronycteris hirsuta (assembly GCA_004026765.1). Lineage (NCBI taxonomy): Eukaryota > Metazoa > Chordata > Mammalia > Chiroptera > Phyllostomidae > Micronycteris > Micronycteris hirsuta. The sequence goes on along the minus strand of PVJI01010839.1, from coordinate 15,553 downwards.
CATCTACACTCGAGTTCAGATTTTGTTTCTTTTTTGTAACATCTAGGTTTTTAAGAGGAAATAATTTTGCCCACCACCACCACCACCACACCAGATGTCTGGCAATGTTCTTGAGACACTGTCGGTTGCCACAGTTTAGAGGAGGTTTTTCTGCTGGTACCCATTGAGTAAAGGCCATAGATACTGCCTAACATTCTATAAGCATAGGGCAGCGCCCATAACAAAGAATTATCTAAATGTTAGTCACGTCACTGTGAAAAAATCCTCATCCATAAAGGGAGGAAGAGGTACTTAATTAGGGAATAAGTTAAAGCCACAAACCTGGAAAAATACTGTCACCAAAACTGGCCAAGAACATTACCAAACTTAACAGGGTGATCACTTGATAAGGTATATAATGTCTAATCATCATGTGGTACAACTGAAACTAATATACTATTGTATGTCAACTGTAATTGAAAACAAAATTATTTTAAATTGGCCAAGAATGAGATGAGGCTTGTGAGTAGGGATTTTTTTTTTTGTGGTGGGGGTGGGGGGGTTGGGGGTTAGGCTTTCTTTTCCTTAGTTTCTGATGAAAAAACTAAGTGAAGGCGAAGTAGAATCACTGCTTAGGGAAGACAATTCTAAACAGAGAACACCATGCAATTGAATTCTTATTTCATAAACCATCTCACCAGGGAGAACAGTCTCCAAACCAGAAAGGTTAAAACAAATACTGATTGAAAGGAATTGAAGTCCAACATTAAAGAGAAGTAACACTCTTTCTGGCTCTTTCAATGAATCTAGCATTCTATCCAGATGAATTACTGTCTGGGCACTGAACACACTTACACCATCCATAACTTAAGACATCATGGAGAAGGAAAAAGGCTCCAGAAAGTGAGAGAGAGGAAATGTTCCAATTTTCCAAGAGGGATGGAGACAAGAGAGGAGAAAGTTTTGATTTTCAGGAATTATAAACATATAATTATATATATCAATGTTAAGCAAATATTCAATTAGAAATCAAGGCAATGACCGCATAGGACACTCTGAGCTGCTTATTTATTTATTTACTTATCAATCGAATGCTTTTTTAAATGCCTATGAAACACAGTGCACTAGTCTAGGTGCCATTTTTTTGCAAATCAATATTATTTCCTTTGCTACACAGGCCATAATTGATCATTTACCTTTAATCCTTTTGGAACATCCTCGGGAACAAGTAAACAAACCACCAATGCTTGTGTTTATATTGAGTATATTTGTATTTCAGCAAGACATTTGACATTCCCTCAATAAATATCCTCGTTAAGAAGGAGAAATATGGATAAAATGAGTAAAGGAGATTCACAGCTGGTTGATATGTCTGGAGCAGTGCCAGACTCGAACAATTATTCCCAATATGACTGCTCACCAAAAACACAGTCCTAGGGAGTGCTTTTAAAATTCTGGCTTATTAGTTCTACCCCACACACAGAAAAACAAACTATCTAAAATGGGGACAAGAAATTATTTTTTTTAATCCTCGCCTGAGGATTTTTTTTATTGATTTTAGAGAGAGAGATAGGGAAAGAGAGAGAAACATTGATATGAGAATGAAACATCCATTCATTGCCTCCTGTACACAACCCTACCTGGGGGTCAAACCGACATCTTAGTTATGTGCCCTGACCAGGAATCGAACCCACAAACTTTCGGTGTACAGCACGATGCTCCAACCAACTGAACCACCTGGCCAAGGCAGGAATTACTTATTTTTAATTTTCCCGGATATCACTGATAAAGCTTATGCAAAATTTGCATTCAATAAACTGTGATCTGTAGAAGAATGTTTAGTGATCAGCCCCAAGGCTCAGATGGTGGCCCCCTCTAAGAGTTTATTGGCAGCATGGATAAAGGCTCAGAGATCATAATTTTTATATCTGCTAATGGTACCAAGCTGACCATGCTAATCTATGTACTAGAAAGTAAAATCAGGCTTCAGAAAGGTGTCCATGAATTGGTGAATAGAGAATATCAAACAAGATATAAAAAACAGCTAAATCACCCTGGCTGGTGTGGCTCAGTGGGTTGAGTGCCAGCCTGCAAACCAAAGGGTCGTCAGTTCAATTCCCAGTCTACTGCACATGTCTGGGTTGTAGGCCAGGCCCCCAGTAGGGGGCGCATGAGAGTCAACCACGCATTAATGTTTCCCTCTCTTTCTCCCTCCCTTCCCCTCTCTTAAAAATAAATAAGTAAAATCATTAAAAAAAGAAAAAGCTAAATCTAAGGTTCTACATCTTAGTCCCCTCCAAAAAAATTAGTTGAAAAATACAGGGAGCATGTGATTTAAGGGTAATTAAGGAGAGGGAAACTACCCTAAGGAGTTTAGGTGACCACTAGCTCCATATATGCCAACAGTGTGACATGAGTGAATGCTAAAAACCAGTGACATCTTTGGCTGCATTAATAGCTATCTTTGTTTCTTGCCAAAGAAAAGTAATAGTTGCGTTGTGGTTTTCCTCTCAGGCAACATATGGGGTATATAACCAGGTAGAACAGGGATTCTCAACATCAACACCACTGATATTTTGGACTGGATACTTCTGTGTTGTAGGGATCGCCTTGGACATTGTAGGATGTCCAACAGCATCCTTAGTCTCTACCCACTAGAGGCCAGTAGTATCTGTCCCTAGTCATGACAACTAAAAATGTCCATAGACAGTCACAATGCTCCTGTGAGGCAAAAATGCCTCTGGTTGAGAACCACTGAATTAGAGTGCCTCCACAGAATAGCTGCCCTCACTTTCAAGGGACACTTGGTGCAGTGTCTGAGAGTGTGAACTAAAAAACTTAAGTGCTTAAGAAAACCTGGGTGTCCCCTCCTTTGACACTAGTGGGAAGTGCAACTATGCATAGGAACTATCGCCTGGCCCACACCTAATCATTTTTGAAAACACCCAACCAATTTCCTTTTCTGGTGCTCTTAAGACATTTTTACATCTTTTTGAGATTTGTCCAGCTCTCCCTAGAAAGCTCCATTATGTGAATAATAAGCCTGTTCATATTCTCTTAATATGCATGGGGCATCATTAGCCTTGACATACAAATCAGATGTAGTTGGGGTGCATCCTGCCTATGCAGGAGACCACATTCATATTTTTATGTAGAGTTCATTTACTACATTAAGAAAGGATATTGTATCTCAATTTAAAAAGCAAATAAAAGTGTTGCTTACATTTATAAAAAATAATAAACATAAAAAACTTAAATCCAATCCTGACTCCAATCATTACCTGTATGACCTTAAGCAAGTCACTTAACCCAGCTCTGTGTTGATCTGATCTTGTAAGACAGGGATAAAAAAAATACCAGAAGTTAAGTCATCAGTTGTTGTAAGGATTTAACGAGTTAATATAGGTGCTGGTACATGCTTGACGTTATATAAACATTAGTTTTTATTACTAATTAACTTAAATCAGTCCACCAGCTTCCTGGTGGGACCCTCAAAAGATTTCCCCAGATCTTCCCTTTCCCGCCTCCACCCCACACCCTCTCCAGACCAGTACCCTGCAGTCCCTTCTAAGAATCATGGTTGTGAGCCTGAAGAGCAAAACAAGGAGAGGAGCAAACAGGGAAGAAAAAGGGGGAGGAGACAAGAAGGAAATCGGTAATGAAGGCCAGACCCTGCAAGGAGAGATTCTGGATTAGGAAGAGTGAAATGTTTAAAAGGAAAATAAAGCTGTCGCAGTAAGCTTTAGAACACCTTCAAGTAAATCAACAGGTTTAATGCAACCTAGAAAGAGACGTCAAAATCAGAGGCAAACAGCACAAAGCACTGGCTAAATTCTTCAGCAACTTTGGCTATGAACCACTATATGCCGTAGTATAGTCTCCACCACCTCCCGTGAGCCTGGCGTGGATCTGGCACACAGTAGGTATTTAAAAAACACCTGATGGATGAATGAGTGATCTCTGAGACCCATCACACAGCAGTTCTGTTGAGAGAATAGGGGCTTGGAGACAATCTACTCATAAATCTGGCCATTAATACCAGTTAGGGAGACCCTTTAAGGCATTTTTTCCCTTAGGTCCTAGTCAAATGTCTACATAGTTTTTGCAAGAGTTTCAACAGATAGAAAGGCAGAGGACACTTTGCCTGTTGAGTTCTGCAAGGACTCATCAGCATGTTGGGGGTAATCTAGGCTTTTCTGGATAATTCTAAAAAAATCACATTTTTAACTCCAGGGGAGTATTTTCTTCCTAATTTTTACATTCTTTCTCTTTCCCTCAAATATTTGTCCCTTTTTATGATAATGTAAGTGAGAATAAACCTGTGGGTGGTGAAACCATTTGTATTCCTGGAGATGAGAAGTTCTTGGGTGAGGAGAGTGGAGTACTACGGGAAGGCACCATGTCACCTTTTGTCTGTCACCGCTGTGTTTGAGGGGAAATGTCAGACAGCTGTAACAGGTGAGGGTGAGGGGTGTGGTTAGACCAGAAAAATCTCTATAAACCTTTCGGTCCTAACATTCAGTAAAGCTGAACATGCAGCATAACAATATTACAGTAAGATTGAGTTTTTCTTTGGGCTTATAACTAACTGGTTCTCTGTGCTAGACACGAATATACATGTCCCCCTCCCTTCAAGGAAGGACTATCTGCCCAGGGTGGGGACTGTGACCAGCAGGACAACTTCTAGCTGTTAGCTCCCTCCAGGTCGAGCTGCCACACCCAAGGTCACCCCATTCAGGGGGCAGCCTGCTTCCAGTGACTGAGCAAGAAAAGTCAAAGACATTTCCATCTGAAGCAAAACACCCTACCAAGCAGCACATGCCCCACCGCTGCCTGCCCAGCTGGTGGACGCTTCCTCGGGCCTGCGTGCAGTTCAGTTTCTCCCTCTGCCCAATTCCGCTTGCCCTGCCCGCCCTGCATAGGTGTTGAGTCCTAATGAACATCCGCCACCCCAAACTCTTCCAGAAGCATCTGCTTCCAGAGAGCCCAACCTAAGACATTTTAGATGATGATTCCAAAGGACGTGCTCCTAAATTATTTGGAATAAATAAATGGCCTCTTCAGGGGTCTTTTTAAGGGAAAAAATGCTCACTGGAATAGGTCAGTCCTATTATGTTGGTTTGAAAACAACTGCTTTAAAGTTAATGCAGTTTAATCTTTTAAGGAAGTGATTGTGATCCTCTGTTGTGGGCAAAAGAGAGAATTTGTGGCTGAGAAAGAAAGGTTCTGATTCATAGACTCATGAGCTAGATTTGCCCTGAGTTCTACATCTTTTCGGTGCTGGAAAGCATGGTGGGAGTAAAGGATGAGAACAGTCCACGAAAGTCAGTCAGCTCGAGCAAATCAAAGATGGATCTGTGTATATCTTGCCAAGGAGCGAGGTGAAGCTGCCATTGCTGAGAAGAAGGCAGCTGGAGCAAAGAAAGGCTGTTTTCAAGGCAATAAAAAAATATCTGGGGAGTGATCTTCACTGCCTCTTTCCTAAGGAAAATCGGCGAGGAGGGCAGGACAACCACACAGAAATTTCTGACTCTGTTCTCAAAACTTACCAAGTTGTCCTAAATCCTCCAAAAAAATTTCTCAGAGAAAACCCATTATAAATATCATGATCTTAATGAAGGTGGATTCTGGTTTGTTGCAGTAGAAATAAAGCAGGAATTAAAAAGAACTTTGTACACAATGATAGATATCAACTGAAATACACACTTGTGTGGTTATTTGGTTACTCAGTTTAAACAAACTTTAGAAAGTTTGACTGTGTATGAAGCTATTGTTTAGAGTTGATTAATATCAAAGTTTATGGCTGCTTTTATAAAATGTTGATTAGGAAAAGAATTTCATTTTAAACCGGAATGATAATCTGTCGCAGACAACATCTGATCCTTACCTGTACTTGCAGAGAGCCAGGAATGCCTGGAAATTTACATTTCCCCTAGAGAAGCCGTTGACCAATTACTGACAAACTGGAGTATAAAAGTCCAGCTTCCTTCCCTGGGAGTGGGAGTAAAAGCCAGTGACCCTCCTACCCCCAGGGTTAGCTTAACCTCCAGAGTTCCCTGAAGGGTCAAGCTGAACTCTCCCCCGTAGCGCTTTGCCTGGAACTGCTCTCTAAATGACTCCCACTCCTTGTCTTATTCCTCTACTCTATGTATAGGAGAAAACATGAGTAATAACAGAAACAAAATTAAGAAAAATTCTATAATGTTAAATCTTAATTACAAACATCATGATTTTTTAAAAACACATGTTCCTCTCTCTGTCCACTGAAGAGGGTCAAAAGTGACGACAGTCCAGTAGGAATGGAGATATCTATTGCCTACATCTTGGTTTCTAATTCTCCACTAAAATATATACTGGTGTTTGTTAGGAAAATTAGCTGATTTTAGATCTCGGGCAGGAAAGGTATAAGACAAGGGCATCTTGTTATGTCAAAAAGCAAAGCACCAAAAGACCAATGGAGTCATGTCAAAAGGGCCCAGAGCCAGCCTTCAGGGGCCTCCCCAGGCCATTGATGCAACTGTGAGCATTGAAAACAATAATGACCATAATAGATATGAGGCACTGAATAAACAAACATCCATGAAAACAAAATAAAACTAAAGAAAGAGAAACAGAAAGAAAAGGGAGAAAAAAGAAAATTCTTTTTAATAATTAATGCAAAAGTATTGACGGAAATTATCACCTTGTTACCTCTACTGTTAAAATTGATTTAGGCAAAGATCCTCAATAGTTGCTAAAACCATTGAATGAAAAATTATCCCATGGTACAAAATCTCTCTCACAGATTACTTACAAATTGCAAAGAAAAAATTACACCTTTATGCTAGAGAACCTTAACCAAGGAGTCAAAACCTTGAGTTTCTAACAGCAGGACAACCTGACCTTGAGTGTCTCATCATTGTGATACAATATAAAATATACCATATGTGTGACATATTCTTGCCCAAAAGGTTTAATATGAATCTAATCAAGCCTCTAGAAGTAACCTGCAAATTACAGACAGTATAGGAAATAGCAGTACAAGTTCAATAACACCATGAGGAAACAATAAGAAAAACCCAGAATTGAGACATTTTGCATGACAACTATCCTGGACTCTTTAAAACTCACTGCCATGAAAAAAATGGCTAAATACTCTAGATTAAGACATACTAAATATTCGTAACAACCAAATGCAAAGTATAAATCTTGATTACATCCTGATTCAAAAAATAAAGATATAAATGACATTCTTGGGACAATTGGAAAAATGGGACTAGATAGCAAGTATTATAACATAGAATATTATAGCTATGGACTGTATATAAATGTTATAAAACTATTGTTAATTTAGGTAACAATATTGTGTATGCATAGAAGAATGTTCTTATTCTTAAAGTGATGCATGCTGAGTGTATATAGAAGCAATTTATAATGTCTGCATCTCACTTTCAAATGGTACCACCAAAAATTAGATATAGAAAATGTGGTAAAATGTTAACAATTATTGAATATAGGTGTAGGGTGTACAGATGTTCGCTGTGCTATTTTTTCAAAATAAATAAATGGGAAAGAAAACATGGGGCTTCATGAAAGTAATGAGTCCTTGTCAAGAAGTAACATGAACCATCACCAGTAGGCAGTTTTTCTTCCTTCTGCAGTTATTAGAGACTTACAATATTCCAATGGTAACTAAAAGACTAGGTTTAGAAGGATGATGCATGATTTAGGCCTTAACTATGAAGATTTTAGGAAAATTTAATTTTTTCAAGTGACCCCCAAAGTCGTATCATTTAAAAAATGTACAGCTTTCTTTAAACTTAAGCCACTTGCAGGTATTCCTTTATTCATTTAATTGGCTTAAATACTTTCTAAAGTTTGAGGCTTCATTCATTAGTCTCTTGCTAGTATCAAATAAAGTATTGAATTGTATCTCTGCGCAATCTACAGTTTCTATAAATACTCGATAAGATCTGCTTTTTCTGTTTACAATGGAAAATCATTTGGACTCTGCTAGAAGAAAAAACATTCTAACAATTGAAGTAGGAAAGAGAACCTTTCCTGCTTATTCAGTTTTCTAGATTCTACTATTTCTAACAATAAATTAATTTGTATTATGCATAAGACCCTGAGTATTCCAACTTAACATCTTACAGATAAAATCAAAGGCCTGCAGAGGTTAAATTATTAATATTTGTACAGAGTCATACAGCTAACTAGAGGTAAATTAAGACTGAATCCAAGGTTTTTGACTTTTAGTTGAAATATTATATAAAGAAAAATGGACTCGTGGACATGGACAACAGTGGAGTGATTGCAGGGGGGTGAGGGGTATAAAGGGGCTAAGTGGTAGTGGAAAAAATATATCCCCTTCCCTCTGCTTCCTCTTCATCCAAAAGGAAAAGGAGGGGCTCTCAGAAGTCAAGTAAGGTCTGGCCTTTTCCATTTTTGAGGGTTATTAAAAATTGTTTAAATTCTTAAACAAGTTGCAAAAATGATCATATATTAAGTGAGAAAAGAGTTTCAGAAGTTACCGAAAAGAAATGGGAATATTTAAGATTCCTAATACTCTGTCCTCTTGTAGACGAAGTTATTTGAGAGAGAGAGAGTAGGCACCAGGCAGGAGGAGAGAGGGGCCCTGACATAGGCAGTCTAACACATTTTCATTCCCTTTCATGCTGCGGCACAGCTGGCTAGGTAGGATGAAAGCATGTTAATTCACTTACAAGTCCTCTCCATAATCAAATGAGAGATTGAAAAGAACGGAAGGGGTAATGCTGGGAATTCAGGCAGTGCTGTTTTTCAAAGTAATACAATGAGAGCCCTCTTATCTGACAGAACTGGAACCAGCTGATAAATGAATAAAATAAAAGTCAGTATAAAGAGGAAATCATACGAAGCGATGCACTCATTAAAATGTTTCTTTTAACTTAAAACATACACCCATATTCATTCACCAATCTTTTGACGTAGGACCAAAGCCTTTGCTTTTACTATGTTAGGAATTACAATGATCTGATAGCAATATTTACTAGTGCTTTGCCTTTAGTAAGTGTTGTCAAAACATTAAATTGAGCTTTCTTTTCTACAGTTAAAATGCTTCGGTTTATATAATATTTAACTAAATTACGTAATTCTAACAGCAAGGACAACTGGTATAAAGAGTGCTGGGAACAAACACAACGCCTCCTGGGAAGCATATAACTCAACTGGCAGGAAACGAGGAGGCAGAGGATTTATAATCATTAACAGATGCTGAAATTTATCAAAAGCTTTTGCTGCATTTATCAAGATCATCATGAAAAAGTTCTCATTTAGTCAAATAGTGAATTACATTGATAGAATTTCTAAAGTTAAACTGTCCTTACTTGATCCAATATCTGTAATGTACTCATGGATTTAGTCATATATGTTGTTTAGGATTTTTACATACTGTTCATAAAATGGACTTATAGTTATCTTTCTTTATTCTGTCTTTAGCTGGCTTAAAGTCACACTAGCCCAATAAAATGAGTTGGGACGTTTCCCCCTCTTTTTATTTCAGATTTTATTTATTTACTTTTTTAGAGAGGGGAGAAGGGAGAGAGAGAGAGGGAGAGAAACATCAATGTGTGGGAGATACATTGATCAGTTGCCTCCCGCACACCCGCAGCTAGAGACCTGGCCCCGCAACCCAGGCATGTGCTGGGAACTGAACCAGTGACCTTTCAGTTCTCAGGCCAGCACTCAATCCACTGAGCCACAGTAGCCAGGGCCCCCTATTTTTATCTCTAAAACTTATAATAAAGTGTTAATTTTTTTCCTTGGAAATTTGTTAGAACTCTCCAATGAAGCCATCTTTGTCTAGAACTTTTGTTGGGGTGATGGTCTTTGATTACTACTTCAAAGTCAAATGTTCTTTGTTCTCACACCAATTTTACAATTTCATGTTTTTTTAAAAAACTCAGTTTATCTGATTTTTCAAAACATTTTTTCAGTTTTTATTTTTTTAATATATTTTATTTTGTAATATATTTTATTGATTATGCTATTATAGTTGTCCCATTCCCCCCCCTTTATTCCCCTCTGCCCTGCACCCCCCTCCCACCCACATTTCCCCCCACCAACAGTTCATGTCATGGGCCGTACATATAAGTTCTTTGGCTTCTACATTTATTATACTATTCTTACCCTCTCCCTGTCTATTTTGTACATACCATTTATGATTCTTATTCCCTGTACCTTTTCCCCCATTCTACTCCTTCCCCCCACCCCCAGCTGATAACCCTCCATGTGATCTCCATTTCTGTGATTCTGTTCTTGTTCTAGTTATTTGCTTAGTTCGTTTTTTGTTGTGTTTTGTTTTTTAGGTTTGGTTGTTGATAGTTGTGAGTTTGTCGTCATTTTACTCTTCATAGTTTTTGATCTTCTTTTTCTTGGATAAGTGTGTTTAACATTTCATATAATAAGGGCTTAGTGATGATGAACTCCTTTAACTTGATCTTATCTGGGAAGCACTTTATCTGCCCTTCCATTCTAAAAGATAGCTTTGATGGATAGAGTAATCATGGATGCACGTCCTTTCCTTTCATGATTTTGAATACTTCTTTCCAGCCCCTTCTTGCCTGTAGGGTTTCTTCCGAGAAATCAGCTGATAGTCTTATGGGAACTCCTTTGTAGGTAACTGTCTCCTTTCCTCTTGCTGCTTTTAAGATTCTTTCCTTATAAAAAAATTTTATAATTTCATGTTTAAAAAAAAACCCTAGCTTATCTAATTTTCAAAACATTTTTGTAATAATCTTTTTTAATCACTTTTGTGAAAGAAGACATGAGATTGTAGCCTCCCGGAAACTGCAGAAGTCCTCTGATGTTAGTCTGTACCCCATTTAGCGCTGATATGCTTTGAGCCCCACATCCCTTAATTCTGGGACCCAGCCCTCAAAATGGAGAGGGGTGCTGGGGAGGAAGGAGGGTTGAAAGCTAATAGATCTGTCTGTACCCATTGTCAATTCCCATTGCCCCAGCCAGACTCACCTCCACGCTAATGTTATCCAGTTCTCAGGAGGGCTACTGGGGTTTTTTTGTTTTGTTTTATTTTCTGGTTTTTGTTTGGTTTGGTTTGGCTTGGGGTTTTTATTTTGTTTTGGGGTTTTTTTGTCTCCTGGTGGCAGTGGAACCAACCATGAGCTACTTGGGTAAATACCAGGGCAAATATTACTTAAATATTTACACCTAAAATCCTCTCCCATCCTACCTACTGCTCGTGGAAGGTACATTCAAGCAAAGTAATTGAGCATGCATTTGTGGCAGGCTCTGTTCAAGGTACCAGAACACCCAGTAGGACAATATGTAAAGGAGCCTGCCCTTTTAGAGTTATAGTGGAGTGCAATGCTGTCCAATAGAAATATAAGGCAAGTCACGGGTGTAATTTTTACTTTTCTAGTAACCACATTTTTTTAAATAAAAAGGAATAGGTGAATTTAATTTTAATAATGTTATGGACTGAATTATGCCTCCCCATTCATATATTCAAATCCTAACCTCCAGTACTTCAGAATGTGTCTGTATTTGGAAATAAGGCCTATGAAAAAGTAATTAAATTAAAAGAGATCATTAAAGTGAGCCCTATTCCAATATGACTGGTATCCTTATAAGATGAGATTAGGACACAGACACACACAGGGAAGACACTATGAAGATACAGGGGGAAAACAGCCATTTAAAAGCCAACCAGAGGTGCCTCCAAAGTAACCAACCCTGCTGACACCTTGATCTTGGACTTCTAGCCTCCAGAACTGTGAGAAAACAAATCTCTGTTGCTTAAGCTACTGAATCTACAGTAGCACTTTGTTACAGCAGCCTCAGAAAACTAACACAAATAATAGATTATATTTAGTCCCATATATGCAAAACACTATCATCTCAACATATAAGCATTATAAAAATGAATTAATGAACTATTTTACTTTCTTTATTTTACTAAGTCTTTAAAATCTGGAGGGTATTTTATACTAGCAGCACAACTCATTTCAAACTAGTCATATCTGTAAGTGCTCGGTAACCACCTGAGGCTAGCAACCACCGTATTGAACGTGGACGTCTGGTGTCCAACCCTCTTCCGAACCAAGCTGCCATTTCCCACACCCTGAAACTCACACATGCTCTTAGCCTCGGTGTCCTTTAAAGTTTGTGTGTTTGCTGTTCGTTTTCCATTCGTCTGCCAGACTCATGTACTTCCCTGTGGCTTCTGTAGCATTTTAGTGTTGGTTATGGAGAGGGAATCAGCAACCCAAGCTGAGTTCATCTTGTCAGAAATCCGAAGTCTCCAAGCAGCACTGGGGGGGCAGGGGGGGTGGTTTGAATGCCTGCTGTTCTCAGCTAGTCAGTATTCAAATCAAAGAGCACTGTGATGGCTCAGTCATCTCCCTGCTTGGTTTTACACAAGTTTTTCCTCAGTAGATAGTTGGGTTTTTCCACAGCTTCAAAAGCAGGGAAATTGAGTAGGATATTCAAAGGTTTCAAATGTGCACTCAGGACTATGAAAAGAAGTAATAGCATAGAACTCCTCCAACTTCCAGGTCCCCATAGCAAAGACCCACTTCTGTGAAAGACCCTCCTGAGATACAAATAAAATGATTCTTGGCTAAAGACAGCTTTATTTCATTTATTAAAAAGAATAGCCACTTAATCCTACATTTCAAATGTTTCCTTCCCCTTCATATTAAACACTGGGGTTCAGCTTTCATTTTCACTTCTAAAGTTATAATTCACTAACATCCTAATTAGAATTCATAATACTTTTTTAAAGTAGAAGTAATTCAAATATCAGCTGGCATTGACCTATTTCTTAATACCAAATATAGATTAAAATGTGGATTGTATAAAAATACAGTGGCATTCTTGAGATCTCTGCCCATTTCAGTGGGGTCAGGGGAGGTGAGGGGGACTCCCTAATTGCTATTTCTTCTTCTGCCTCGACAGAGTAAGGATTGACATGAGGAGTCCTTCATCATCCATTCCCATTCTGCTCAACCCTGTTCTGCCTTGGATTGTTCTTGTCCTTAATGTCTCCCCAATGAAACCTCCGATCAAGGCATTTTGAGAAAATAGAAAGTATTATTTAAGATAGTAAAGAATAATGTAAAATTCAATAATAGGTATATTTGTATTGCTGAAGGTCCATTGGCTCTTTCCTTGACTTGGGCACCTGCCGCTGTCCACATCATTGTTTCTCTCTCTCCTCCTTCCCTGGCCGTTTTTGTCTCTCCCTCTGCCCTCAGCCACCTCTGAATGCCTGTTTGTTTCTAAGGCACACTGCTCCAGCGATCACAAGTTTGTCTCACCTCCTACAGACTCCCACACCCTACCCTACAGTCTCACATTTGCTTCAAGTAGCTTATCAAGGTATTTTTGCTCTTTGAAATTTACCTATAACTATACTTTAAGAGGTCTCAATTGGGCCCTGGCCAATGTGGCTCATTTAGTTGAAGCGTCATCCCATGGACTGAAGGGTCACAGGTTTGATTCCTGGTCAGGGCACATGCCTGGGTTGTGGGTTTGGTCTCCCGTCAGGGCACATATGAGAGGTAACCAATCAATGCTTCTTTTTCATATCGATTTTTTTTCTCTCCCCACTTCTCTCTCCCTGCCTTCTTCCCCTCTCTGTAAAAATCAATGAGCATGTCCTCGAGTAAGGATTAAAAAAAAATTTTTAAGAGGTCTCAATTGGGTCAATTTCAAGAGTTGGATATATCTATCTATTCTGTGAAATTAAATAATACCTTTTTCCTCTTTCCTTCATCTTTCCCTCTATCCATTACCTTTCCATTTAGGGTCTTCTATTCCCTCCTTGACAGAATTCTATTTAAAAAATAAAAGTGTTATAGAATCTTCTATGTTTCATTTCCATAGTTCCTTGTTTTCATTCTCACTAGCTAAGAGCCAAACGGGAGCTGCTGCTGTGTTAAGGTGTTTCCTTTTTCAGTGGCGTATTTGCATTCTAGTAGAAGAGCTGACCAAGCTGACCGGAGCAAGTAAAAATGCAGACATCCTCATCTTATGCACAAGGCACAGTTATCAAAAAACAAGAGCATTCCCTTTGCCCTCCTGCCTTTGGTGGCCATCATTAGCACTGAATAGAATATTAGTGTCCTTATAAATAAGAAATAAGATTTAGAGGAGTCTAAAACCAGAAGGAGAAGTGGACAGATAATATAACTCATTGCCATCATGACTAGAATCTCAGCATCTTAACCAAAGGGCATGTTGGTTAGGTGTGCAGACCAGTAGTCAAAGAGACCACTCATTCCTTAGGAGAGGACCTGGGGGGCAGGCTTTGCTGTGAGGTGTCAGAGTGTGTGAGTTACCCCAAAGAAGTGCAGCTTCGTCTTCATGTCACCACCCCCCCCCAGCAGGCAGCTATTTCCCCTCTTATGAACTTACCCAGTAGCTCTTCATTTACATCTTCTTTGCAACATTTACTCTCTCTACCTTCTGTTACAGTTACTTTCTTTCACACCTTTTCTCCCTGTTAGAATTGAATTTCCTGAAGGCCTGGGTACTTGCTCTCCCCTCACATAAATGTATCTCTGCTCAAATGTCATCTTATTAGAGAACTTCTCCCCGACCAGCCTATGTAAAAATAATACACTCTCTATTCTCTTGCCTCTCTCCATTCTCTGCTTCATTCTTATATATAGCTCTTACCACTGCTTGACATATGATATTTTTCACCTGTCTCCCCAGTACACACCCGGGAATACAATTCACTGAGAAGAGAGACCTTATTGTGTACTCAACTTCATTCCCAACTTACAAAATATAGCCTGGCATACAGTAGGCACTCAGTAAATATTTGTTAAATGAATGAAAAAATCAATCATGTATTCTCATCTATCTTTCTATGCATCTTCCACAGTACTTGATAGAAGGCCTAGCATTTCTTTGGAATCTAGTAATTATTTGTTGAAGGGAGGTAAGAAGAAAAAAGGCAGTAAGGAATGAAAGAGGAGAGAAAGGAGTAGGGAAGGAAAAAGGAAGGAAGAAAGAAAGGAGAACTAAAGGGCTAAATAAATGAATAAATGAACAGATTCTACACAAGGAAATGCATCTTGGGGAATTATGGGAAAGACTGCAAATGTCATGCAAATGTCATTAAAGTCAATTGGTACAAGGAAGAAAACACAGATAAGTGGCTCCTTTTCTTGGTATAGCCATTTACTGCAGAGAGTCAAGATGCAAGGAAAATTACTGTAGGAGAATGTCATCCTAAAGTCTGGCAAGTGAAATATTAGATGAATTTAGGCACTAGGACTGCTTGGCCAAGAGCCACAGAGCTAATTGTTACTTGTTTGAGTCTCTTAAAATTGCACCATTAAAGCTCGCATTCTCAATACAATGAATAAATAAATGCCTGTGAGCCCATAATTAAAGGATGGTCTAGCAAATTAAGAAAATTACTTTTCAAAAAGAGGAAATTAAGACATGGAATTGGTCCAGGAACTTATTCAACTGCCCCTGTATAGGACCGATTCATATTTTCTCCTGCCTTTTCAAACATTTTTGGCCATAAAGTCACTTTTTTTCAGCCCCATCTGACTCTTATCAGCCAAGCCAC